>VMDO01002019.1:0-26939 GCA_007922755.1 Pedetes capensis
GAGAGACAGAAAAAGAATTGATGCTTTTGAATTGTGGTGCTGGAGACGTCTATTGAATATACCATGGACTGCCAAAAGAACCAACAGATCTGTCCTAGAAGAAGTACAACCAGAGTGCTCCTTGGAAGCAAAAATGGCCAGACTGCGTCTTACATATTTCGGACATGTAGTCAGGAGAGAACAATCCCTGGAGAAGGATATCATGTTTGGAAGAGTGGCAGGTCAACGCAAAGAGGAAAACCCTCCACCAGATGGATTGACACAGTGTCTACAACAATGGGCTTAAACATAAATAAGATTGTTTGCCTGGCACAGAATCGGCAAGTGTTTCGATCTGCTGTACATAGGGTCGCTATGAGTCGGACTCGACTCGACGGCACCTAACAACAACAACAACAACAACAGGCCATAGAGAGCTTCGTTATAAATGTGTTTACTCTATTACAGGAATCAGGCAAGAGACTGAACTGTTCAGTGTAGATCAGCAACTACCAATTAGTCCATGTTCTGCTAAAAGTGTATCAGTAGTGGACTCAGTTTTACATGAGAAGAACAAATTCATCGTGAAAGGATAGTTTATTCTTTTTTTTGTTTTTTTGATAGTACTGGGATATTGAACCCAGCGCCTTGCATATGTTAGGCAAGAATTGTCCCACTGAGCTGCATTGCCAGCTCCACCACCCTTTTTTTGGTTTTCATTTTTTATTTGAGACAGGGTCTCACTGTGTCCCACAGACTCCCTCTGTCCTCTAATATGTGATCCTCTTGCTTTAGCCTCCCACGTCTCTGGAATTATAGGTGTCCTCCATGGCACTCGGCAGTTTATTCTTTGTGGTACATTGTGTTCAGGTAACTCATTAACTGCGTGAAAAATGTTTAAGACAATTCTGCAGCCAAGTGTGGTGGTGGATGCCTATAATTCCAGTGACTCAGGAGATGGAGGTAAGAGGATCATGAGTCTGAGGCCACAGGCAAGCCTGCACAACCTAGACCCTATCTCAACATAAAAAATTTAAAAAGGGTGGGAGTGTGGCTCAGTAGTGGAGCACTTGCCTGGGGTACAACCTCCAATACCACAGTAAAAGAAAAAGAAAAAAGTAAATTCTATAACTATAAAGTTATTTTAAGATGAAAATCAGAGTATAAAGTTATAATTTTACAGACCACGACAGTTTATTTTAAATATTTAGACCTACTGAAAACATGTGTCATACTGTTACAGCTTACAGCTTTTCCAGTGATTAAGAATGAGAATGTATTTGGCTAGAGTGTTAGAGTGCTTGCTTAGCATGCATAAACACTTAGGTTCAATCTCAGCACACACACACAGAGACAGACAGAGAGAGAGAGAGAGAAAGAGAGAGAGAGAAATGAATGAACATCTTACTTAATCATTAACAAAGATAGAAGGATAGACTGAAGAGTTTTTGCCATCATAGATTTTCATTCTGTTTTCCTTAGGCAGGAGAACTAGGAAATACAATCAACGTTTATACATACATCTATAGTGTTTTGTTTTTAAGACCAGAGCATTATTTGATATATCCATTTTCCTCTTTTTGGTGTGTTTTCTTCTTCTGAAAAATATTTTTATTGGATTTCTGGGTTGTGATGATTTAATTCACATTATTAGTGCCTTAGTACCTAATTATATTTTTTCTAGTTTTATGGGAATTTATGCAGAAAATAAGCAAGTATGCTTCAATGTGTCTCATATTAAGAGAAAATTTGGTAACTTTTATGCTGGTTTTTTTTCTCTTCTAAATATAGGAGATTTCTCAAGAGCTTGGGATGTTCTTCTTGATCATATACAATCAGCAGCACTCAGCAAAAACAATGAAGTATCTCTGGCTGCTCTGAAAAGCTTCCAGGAGATCTTACAGATTGTGTCCCCTGTCAGAGACTCAGATAAGCCTGAGACACCACCGGCAGTTAATGTACCTGTGCCTGTCCTTATAGGGTCCATTTCAGGCCCTAGCCTGAATAAGACATTCATAAGAACAGATTCCATTGGAGAAAGACTTGGAAGATATGGTAGCTCTGAGCCACCCATAGTAACTGATGAGCTTGAAGATTTGAATCTCTGGTGGGCTGCATGGAATACCTGGTATAGAATTGGATCTGAAAGCACTAAGCCTCCTATTACTTTTGATAAACTAACTTTTATTCCCAGCCAACCTTTTCTTACAGCTTTAATTCAGATATTTCCAGCCCTCTACCAACACATAAAAACTGGTTTTAACATGGATGACTTACAAAAGTTGGGAGTCATATTGCACAGTGCTGTTTCTGTCCCAATAAGTTCAGATGCATCCCCTTTCATTCTTCCATCTTATACTGAAGCAGTTCTGACAAGTTTACAGGAAGCTGTACTTACAGCTTTAGATGTTCTCCAAAAGGTAATATAATTTTAATGGCTTTCAAAGCAATAATGAAATGGATTTTTAAAAACTATATGTTTTAGGGGATGAATTCTGGATCAAGGCTGTCATATGTATATATTTTGAAGTAAATTTGGGATTAAGACCTAGTTACTTTAAAAATGTGGTTTCTGATATTTTCAGAAAGGTAATTCAGGTCTCTTGTAATTCTTTAAGTAACTGCTTACATTCTCTTATTCCATTTCGCCAACAATTTTGGTTTGTCCATTTGTCCATGCATCTCTTTACAAAAGGATATATTTGGGATAATAACTTTAGTAAGGGCTTGGGTTTAGCTTAGTTGGTAGAATGCCACTCTGCACTCTGTTTGCTGAGTTTGATTCTCAGCACCACAATAACCTGGCAACCCACTCTTGAAACAACCTTGAAACAATCAGCCACTGAAAAGCCTACAAATAGCAGAGACACGCTGACATAGTGCTGCGCATGACAGTGTTGGGCAGTGTTTTGTCCTATTGTGTATAGGGTTCCTATGAGTCGGAACCAACTTGACAGCATCTAACAACCACAACTTTAGTAAAGTACTTCATGATTAGAAAACTAATAAGCATTGGGATTATAGTTTAATATTTTTCATCTGTACTTAAATTTAGTTCTGAAATTATTGGAAATCTCTATTTTAAAAAAGGACAAATTTATAGAAGTATTTTGTTGCAGGAAAATTTAAAAGGATGTATTTTTAGCTGTGTTTTGTTATAGGAAGGAAGGAAGTCATTTAAAACATATAGACCCAAAAAGCTTTTCAGGAAATCCAATTAGGAAGCAATACCAGGTCAAATAAAAGTGTTTTTAGATTATTAAGGAAATTGAAATTATAATCCACAATCATCAAAATGCTAAACCTAAAGAACAAAAACTGCCAACTATATACCCAGTCATTCCAACAAAGTAGCTAAGACAGTCTAGCAAAATTAAACTAGAACTAGATTCTGATCATGTTTTATCCATAGTCATTTGTGCAATGTATATCATATTTTGTAATTAACTGATTACTTTCTACCCAACTGGAATGGTGAAAAATTTCACGGTATGAATGGTAATATTTCTGCTAACCACGAAGATACCCTTTAATTGCCTCTCGAGGCAATCTAGCTAACACTAATTCTTCATTTAAGCCTAGTTGCATTATGTAGGAATCAAATTGTAGAGAAACTTAAAATTTAAGAAAACCTGGCATTTAAAAAAATTTTTTTAGGGATATGAATTTCCACAGTTGAAATCAAAATAACATTTTTGGGGGGAAAAATGTGGTATATCAATAATTACTTTTTCCCCCAATTGGGCATACAAATAAATTGCCTACTCTTCCCTAGAAGTAATACAAATAGGTTGCTTATAGACTTACCTAGAGGGAATGAAAAAGGTTTTGTCGGAAAATAAAATTATTGTCCTTTTGGGAAACCCCATTATCTAGAACATACTTGATTTCAGTTTGTATATGTGTAGAGTATAATAAAGAAAAAATAACAACAGAATCCCAAATTTTTCTCAAGGAAAAAAAAGTATAAAATTTTTATTTTTTAAAAAGAACAAGTAGAATTATTCATCTCAGCTACTAGGAGTTTAGTCTGATCTTTAATGGCTTTGAAAGCAAAATATGCCTACAGTCTAAAAGTTAGAAAGGTCTATTGTTGTTCATTTATACCAATTGGTATCATTTTTGTAGTATTAATTTTTACTTAAGCCACAGTTTTATTCCATGTGATTATCCAGTTGATGTTTCATAAACCTGGGATGTGAGATTTTTGATATCTTCTAACCGAAAAACTAACATTTTATTATCAATAAGAGTGTTTTTATAGTTTCCTCTACAGGTGTTGGAAAAGTTTTACACTATCAAAATTTACTTGCTTTGGGACTTTGTTTAAACCAAAACTATCCAGCAAAGCATTTTCTGGGTTTAAAGCTATTTTTCTTCCTAAATGAAAAACTGGCTTTGGCTATCATGATCGATCGATATCTCTCTCTCTCTCTCTCTCTCTCTCTCTATCTATCTCTCTTTTCGGTACTGGGAGTTGAACCCATACCCTTGTGCTTGCATGCTTTGCAAGTGCTGTACCAGTGAGCTGCCCTGCACCCACCCATCCGCCTTTTTTTTTTAAGTTTTTGAGACAAGGTCTCAGTAAATTACACAGACCGCTTCTGGTCTCAAAGTTGCGATCCTCCTGGCTCTGCCTCCCCAGCCACTGGGATTACAGGCATGTGCCACCACTCCGGGCTTCATGATCTCTTTCTAAAGAGGGACTTCTATGTTGCTGTTCTTTGTTGGTGTTGTTGTTAGGTGCCGTCGAGTCAGTATCTGACTCATAGAGACCCTCATAGGGTTTTCAACGGCTGACTGTTTCAGGATTGCCTTGGGAGTGGATTGCCAGGCCCTTCTCCCATTTTTGCGGTGCTGGGAATCGAACTCGGGACCTCAGAGACTGCAGCGCAGTGCTCTACCAACTGAGCTAAATCCCAGCTGTTCTTTAGTATCCTTATATTGTCTAGGTTTTCATGGTCCCAGTCTTGATTTTCAAAGACTAGTTCCCAGCCAACATGACGCAGTTATGTGTGCTAATGGATATTTTTTGCCAAATTATTTTAGCATAAGTTGGGAACTGGGAATTTGATTATCTGCTTTATGTACATGCTGTAGTATGATTTATGAGGTCAGATGACTGCATCTGTCTTATTTGTTGCTAAGCTTCTTAAAGTAAAAAATCTGGGTACCATATCTACCTTCCTCTATGACCAGGGCTGCTGTAGTTGTACCTCAGGAGACACTGTGTGTGGTATCCTTAGAGTAGTGTAATGAAGACTTATCTTCCAGATAATGCGCAGCAAGTTTCTTCATCTCTGTACTTCAGCTTCCTCATCTAGAAAGTAAAAATGATACATCTACAACTTTTTGCCTTTTAAATGGGATATTTGTAAGGCATTTAGTGCCTGGCACAAATTAAACATTCAGTAAATGATAGCTCTTGTTATTTCCATCACCAAGTTCTCTTGCAAAATCCTTAGCACATGGTAGGTACTGAATGTTTTATTCTTGAATGAGTTAGTAAGCAAACCCTTGGACCATGTAAGAAGTTGGATGTATAGTTTCTTATTTTTACAGAGTTTCCAAGGACTAATAGGAAATATGGTCAAGATTGCTTGTTGATTCTCAGTTTTTAGATTAAAATCTGTTACTAGATTCATCATATAGATTTTCTGAAATAGGTTTTCTGAATACTGGAGAAAAGCCAATAAAACTTTTTTCTTAGTTGGAGTTTGTTCTAAGAAAAAAAAAATTGGGTGCCTTATTATGGATCTTAAGGTCCCAGAATTGCTTTATAAATCAGCAGTACACCATGAGTATGTTATCTTTTTCTGAAAGACCATTGAAAATCAAAACATGCAGTCAGAATTACTATTGTGTGTTAATATACTTCCAAGGAAATGTTATTGTTGTTGTTTTTCATTTTGTTTGTGTGTTTGCTGGGTTTTCTTTGGTCACTGAAAAAAAAAAAAAGATTCCACTTAGAGTGATTGAGTCTTTTCTCCATAGTAATTACTACTTACTTCTCAGAGATGAGACCAAACAACAGGTTAATTAAGAAGAAAGTGGGATTATTAGAAGCAATCTGTAAACAAAGATTTCTAAGCCTGTATAAACTTTATTCATGTTCTGCACTCACTGTTTCTGAGAAAAATAACCAAATATTAGAGTTAACATTAGATGTATTTATTGTACTTTTTTACATTATTATTACAGAATGATCTAACTTATGTATGGGCAGTATTTGCTTATCTACTTCATATCTCAATGCAGTTTTATTTGAAACTTCAGTTACAGATAAATGGCTGCATTTCTGAGGGAACAAGAAATAAGATCTATTATCTGATGAGTTTTAAAAAGCATATATTGCATAAAGTGTTTTTCGCACACCTTTTTAAAAGAATTCCTTTAAAATTTTAAATACTTTTGTAGCATGTATGAGGCCCTAGGTTCCATCCCTAGCACTGTTAGAAAAATAGAAAGACAGAAAGAGAGTTTATGATGTTTAGTATTTTGAGGGTGCAGTCAAAATACCCTGTTAAGTGTAAAGTGATCATTTTTTTTTATTTTGTAAAGCACAAGTATAGTTTAGATACTCCATAAATAATACTATCAAATATTTTTACAACAGAGAAAAATAAACACTATAATAAGAAAGTATGAAAGCATAAGGGGGAAAACACATTTGTGGCAAGGAAAATTATGTGAACAGATAAAGTATAAGTATTTTCAACATAGTCAAGGTAGTTAAAATCTGCAGTGCCTGGATATACATTTTAATATCTTTTGTCAAATTATTTGAAGTAATAAAACTAGGGAAACTGTTACTATTCATAAAAATTGTTATTTTATTAATTTATATTAAAATATTTTACTTTTGTTTTAAATCAAGTATTTAAAATAATTTAAAAATTATTTAAAATTTATTTAAAATTAAAAATTTAAAAATTTAAAATTATTTAAAATTATTTTAAAATTATCATTTATTTTAGAAACAAATTTTCACAGATGACTTATTTTCCTAACTATGATGCACATAAATATTTGTTAATGTCAGTGGACCAGGCATAGTGCACAAATCAGCTGTCATTTCAGTGAACTGATTGATATCACTTAAATAGGAGCCAGTGTCATCTCAATCAGTGAAGTATTCTTAGGGGTCTAATGGATGTGGGAACAAATGATCAGATTGTAGAACCTCTACTGCCTGGGACTTCTTTTTAAATGCTTGCTCTTTCCTACTGTGTTAAAGAATAAATCACTTTTTTTTTTTTTTTGGGCAGTACTGGAGGTTGAACCCAGGCCTCTGCGCTTGCATGCTTTGCAAGTGCTGTATCACTGAACTGCACCCCCAGCCTGTGTTTTACTTTTTGAGATAGGGTCTCGCAAAATTACATAGACTGCCTCTGGTCTCCAACTTGCAATCCTCCTTCCTCCACCTCCTAAATCACTGGGATTACAAGCATGTGCCACTGCACCCAGTTTAAATCACACTCTTTAAGAAGCATTTTTAAACCCAACTAACACTTATAGAGTATATTTTATTTAATAGTAGTTTAAAAGTCCTTCAAGGCATATAAAAGATAGTATAATACTTATATAAAATAGTACAATCTTTAAGAGTATATAGTAATGAGTTTATATGGGAATTCAGATTATGTATTCTGATGTTCATCTTTGCTTTATAGGCCATTTGTGTAGGACCAGACAACATGCAGATAATGTATCCAGCTATATTTGACCAGTTGCTGGCATTTGTAGAATTTTCTTGTAAACCTCCACAGTATGGACAGCTGGAAACAAAGCATATTGCAAATGCAAAATATAATCAGGTAATTTACTATAAATTATATTCTGTAAGATTTTGTGGCTTATAATTATACTTCCACTTAAAATAGACTTTATTTTAGAAAAAGAAATTTTTCATTCACAAATAAACTTACATTTGTCCATTAACATTTTAAGCCAAACAAATAACCATTTGGGAAACCATTTCTGTGTTCCTTTTCTTCTTCTTTATGACTTTCTTCTCCAGAGTGGTCTTTCAGAATGTTTGACCTTTCATGTTACTCTATAGCGCATGTTTCTTGAAAAACAAAAGTTTCATTGTACCTCTTTCTTGGCTTTCCCATCCCACTATGAAATGCCTTCTAAATCTCTAAGCCTGCCTAATCTTATCTAAAATAGATGCCTACATCACAAGATGAAGAAATCTGTACTAAATAAGATGTCCACTACTGGTGTGAAATTTAGTTGGATGTTACAGAAAATATTTTCCATAGCTGGCAAATTTTAACTTCAATTTTGGCTTAGAGGAAAAGTAAATTTCTGAATGCATGTACATGCTGATTTTGTTCACACAACATAAAAATTATAATTTTATAGTCCGAAAAGTAGTTTTAATATGTATTAACTTTTCTCATTCTATTTGTCTTGCAACACAATGGAATCACAATAGATCCAACTATTTGCACCGGTGAGTTAAATTTCCTAAAATTGTCCTAACCTATTGGCAACAAATAAAGTACATCTTTCCCAGTTCTTGTTAGAATGTTCTGTGTGCTTTTTTTCCTGATAATTTTAAATTTTGCTGGCTGAAAATTATTTTTTCATGAAGTACGTATCTCTTTGAAAACTTTGCATGTAATATGATCTAAAGCCAAGGCCTGAACTTTAAGACAGAAGCTTTTTCTTCAAAAACAGTATAATTTTCTTTAATCTCATTTATTTCTAATTCCATGTGAAAATATTACTTTCTAGGCGGAGTGGGTAGCCTTGAATTATGTACCATTTGCTGAAAGGTCTTTAGAAGTAGTTGTGGATTTATACCAAAAAACAGCCTGTCATAAAGCAGTGGTGAATGAGAAAGTTCTGCAGAATATTATTAAGGTATTGGGTGTTTTTCATTTGTATACTTTTATTTGATAATGACAGAATTATAGAAATTACTCTTTAGATAATGTTATATTGGAATAAATGAAAAGCATTATTATTTACAAGGACTTGTCTTCAATGTTCGTGAATTGTGTTTAGCAAACCATTTTTCTAAACTATGCGGCAGTTTTTTGATTAAAAATATTTAAAAACAAGTAGATTTGCTGTAGTTCCTAAATTTTATCACATAATGAAGATCCTATTTCTTACAAATATTCCTGAAAACTAAGATTGATTAGCATTGAGGGAAAAATTCACAATGCAGCCCACCAATTTAACTGATCATGCAAACTGTGTCTATAACCCTATATTTTGAAGGACAGACCTAAGTCTTACTCTTCTCCTAGTATGTAGATGTACCTTCTATTTACTAAATAAATACAGGCCAATATGAAGTGTCTTGCTTCAAGGAAGAAGGCCTTTCTCTGTTCCAAGCCTCATCCTTCTCTTTGTGTCCGTTCCTTCTTCCTATGTTTCTTTACTGATGATTCTTTCATTTTCCGTTCAGCACCTTATAGTTTATACTACAAAGATGATTAAGCCTTTTAGATTATGAGAACTTTCTCTTAACTGTGCTTCCTACTCAAATTGCCCTTCTCTTTCAGCTGTTCTTTACTTCCATTAAACAGTTTGTGGCCTTCACCCAGCCCCCATTCAGTCTTAATGGCTTGCAGGTTAGATTATGCCCATATTGCTTTACAGAAGCTGTTTTCTCAAACTGCAGAGGACAAAAATCTTCAGATCCTAAGTACTTTTCTAATTCTTTATCTTACCTAAACAATGGTAGTACTCTTGCATCCTTGAAATTCTTTCTTCCTTTGACTTTTGTGATACTTCTTTCTACCCCTCATTACATATTTTCCTCTCTACATTTATTGAGTATATTTTTAAGAATCTCTTATTGCCAGGTACTAACTAAATACTACAGTTAAAAAATGAATATGATTGTTCTTATATTTAACAATTTTAAAAAAGAATAGAGGAAGGCAAACATAACAAAATATAAAATGCTAGGCAAAAACCATAGAGTAAAGACAGCTTTTCATCAGATATACCTGCTTTAAGAATAGTGTGCACTATTATTCACTTGCTGCTCTGTGATTTTGGGTAAATGAACCTCTTTGCAAATATTTCTGTGAAAGAATGATAATACCAGTATTACTTACATATCTTAACTATAGTACAGAGATTTTACTGAACATTTAGTGCTTGGCTTGCCAAATAGTTTGTGCTGAATAAAAAATTCATTCCCCATCACAGACCAAGAAGTAGAGGGGATTTTGGCAAAATTGTAGAAACAACACTTGAAGGAGGAAGAGTTTACTAGGTAAGAAGTGGGAAGGAGATTTTTTTTTTTTTTTTTTTTTTTGCGGTACTGGGGGTTGAACCCAGGGCCTCGCACCTGCATGCTCTGCAAGTGCTGGACCACTGAGCTGCACCTCAGCACTTTTTTTTTTTTTTTACTTTTTGAGACAGGGTCTCGCTAAATTACGCAGACTGCCTCTGGTCTCGAACTTGCCATCCTCCCGCCTCCGCCTCCCGAGTTGCTGGGATTACAGGCATGCGCCACCACGCCCGGCATGGGAAGGAGATGTTATAGGTAAATTAGGCAAGGTAAAAGATCAGGCATACTCAAGAAATATTGAGAAATTTGACTTAGGGAGGTCACAGCACCTGGAATAAGTCTGAAAAGGTAGCTGTGTTTCCTATAAGTCATCATATCAGACTTTATTTTCTAAGCATTTAAAAGATTGACCTCTGAGGAGTGACACAAAACTGTATTTTTAGTACTCACACTTTGTTGATGCTATTTACTACATTGTATTGTGGTTAATTGGACAAGGTTTTTTTCTCAAAAATTGTGAGCTTGTGACTTCAGGAACTAAATTTCCCAGTTCAGCATGTATTTACTGAGAATACAGTATAGTACACTTAACCCTCTATTAGTTGCTTAAATGTTTTAGAAAATGATGTATAAATTGAGTAGATAGACTATGCTTAATGTTCCCTTGATATCAATAAAATATTAGTTGCAAAAGTAAACCATATTATTCTTTTATCTAAACTTAAATTATTAAAAATGTTAACTCAAAGTAACCCATGTGTCCTTCAGTATTCCTTTGATTGTAAATGACAGTTCTGAGTAGCTTTAACAATAAAGGCAACTGGGAAATTATGAGATAGAGAGAGGGCTTTAGAATTGGTTGATCTGCTGGTTCAGTAGTATCATTAGAATTTTTTCCCCTCTGTTCTGCTTTGTTTCTGTTTTTTCTTTTCTTTTTGAAGTGGAATCTTGTTTTGTAGCCCTTGTTGGCCTTGAACTTTTTTTCCTCCAACCTCATCTTCCCAAGTGCTGGGATTATAGGCATTGTGCCACTATATCCAGCTTCTGTTCTGTTTTCTAAGTGTTGACAATATCATAACTATGTTTCTCATCCTAGTTTTTGGCTAGTAACAGGATTATACATACTGTAGAATGAATGTATGTGTTTGTGTGTGCATGCATGTGCACATGCCTGCACGTGTATACACATGCTTTTATCGCATTCTTAAATCCTAAAATTAATGTTTTAAAATGGACCAGTTTGGGACCCATACCTACTCTGGAACCAGTAGTTGTGTCAGGGAGGGAAGTGGCATATTTTGATTGGGCTAATATAATCTTATCTCTTTATCCAAATTCTCAAATTGGACATGGTGACAGCTCCCCTCTGATGACATAGGTTGTGTGGGGTTAGAAGAAGAAATGGTTGAATAGATTCTGGGTAGGCTATCTATTAGTAGAGGTCTATTTCATATAAATATGTAATATGTGCATATGTTCATCATGTGAGCACTCAGTAATAATTTGTATGGATGACAATGATATTTCTTTCTTTCTTTCTTTCCTTCTTTCTTTCTTTCTTTCTTTATTTGACACAAGGTCTTACTATATAACTCAGGCTGGCTATATCAAAGCTGGGGTTGTAGCTCAGTGAGCTTAGTATGCCCATAGCCCTGGTTTCAATGGTCAGCATCCAAAAAATAAATAAATGAGTAGAAGTCTAACTTTGTAAAAAGGAGGATTTAAGAACCATGTGTGAAAATCAGTCTTTCTAGAAAACAACACCCTTTTTCAATGAAAATACCTATATTATTAATTTTTATCCCTTATATAGCATTTTATTTTAAAGTAAACATATATGTATATTTTAACTGATGCTTATCTCTATCTTTATTCTCAGACTCTTAGGGTTCCTCTCAGTTTGAAGTATTCCTGTCCTTCTGAAAGCACATGGAAACTAGCAGTATCTTCTCTCCTCAAAGTTCTTTCTATTGGGCTACCTGTTGCCCGCCAACATGCTTCTTCTGGAAAATTTGACAGTATGTGGCCAGAGCTAGCCAACACCTTTGAAGATTTTCTCTTTACTAAAAGGTGAGTTCATTTCATTTTTAAAATTAAGATAATCTTTTAAGAAGTGGTAAATTATATCTACAGCTTCTCTAAAATCAATTTTTATCTTGATTCATTTATAAAATAATTGACTAGTAAGATTGCTGGACTGTATACAGAACACAGCTGGATTAGGCATTCATCCATTGGGTACATTATTCCTGAGAAAGGGAGTTTTTTATTCTGCCATGTTTTTGGCTATAAGGTAGAAATCATATATGTTGTTGTTAGGTGCCATCAAGTTGGATCTGACTCATAGCAACCCTATGTACAACAGAACAGAACACTCCCCAACACTGCCAAGCACATGATCTTTTCTATGTTTAAGCTCATGTTGCAGCCACTGTTTCAGTCCATTTAGTTAAGGGTCTCCCTTTTTCTCATTGACCTGCCACTCTCCCAAATATGATGTCCTTCTCCAGGGACTGGGCCCTCCTGACTATATGTCAAAATATGTCAGACACAATCTAGCCATCCTTGTTTCCAAGGAGCATTCTGGTTGCACTTGTTCTAGGATGAATCTGTGGGTTCTTTTGGCAATCTGTGGTATATTCAGTATTTGTCTCCAGGACCATAATTCAAAAGCATCAATTCTTCTCCCATCTCCTTTATTCAGTGTCTAGCTTTCACAAGCATATGATGCAGCTGAAAATACTATGGCATGAATTTGGTGCACCTTCAACTTCAACGTGACATCTTTATTTTTCAACACTTTAAAGAGGTCTTTTACAACAGCTTTTCCCAATGCAGTGCATCTTTTGATTTCTTGACTGCTGCTTTTGTGGGTGTTGGTCGTAGAACCAAGTAAAGCAATATCTTGGACAACCTCAATCTTTTCTCTATTTAGCACGAAGTTGCTTACTGACCCAGTTGTAAGGATTTTTGTTTTGTCAATGTTGAGGCACAATCCATACTGAAGGCTTGTGTTCTTTGATCTTCATCAGTAAATGTTTCAAATCCTCTTTACTTTCAACAGGCAACTTATATCATCTGTGTAACTAAATTGTTATTGAGTCTTCCTCTAGTACTGATGCCACATTCTTCTTCATAAGTTCCAGCTTCTCTTTGTTTGCATAGAGATTGAAGAGGTATTGTGAAATAATACAGTCCTGATGCACACCTTTCTTGACTTTAAACCAGGCAGTGTTCCTTGTTCTGTTTGAAAGAGTGCCTCCTGGTCCATGTGCAGATTCCTCATGACTTCAATTAAGTGCTCTGGTATTCCATTCTTCGCAATGTTATCCATAATTTGTTGTTAAAAAAAAAAAGACCAAATTATATGTCAAAACAGACTCTGAAACTTGCCCTTGAACCTTGAGCAGCTAAAATAAAAGTAAGACACGATGAAGCTTAAGACTAAACAGAAGATTTCAAAGGGCAGCTCAAGAAGACAAAATCAAATATTATAATAATCACATGTGCAGAGCTGAAGACAAAAAACCAAAAGGGGAGCCAGGCGTGGTGGCTCAGGCCTGTAATCCCAGCGGCTCGGGAGGCAGAGATAGGAACATCGCAGAGGCAGTCTGCATGACTTAGCGAAACCCTGTCTCAAAAAGTAAAAAAATGGGCTGAGGGTGCAGCTCAGTGGTCCAGCACTTGCAGAGGATGCAAGCGTAAGGCCCTGGGTTCAACCCCCAGTACCACAAAAAAAAAAAAAAAAAGGGAAGAACATGCTCCATTTTTCTGAAGCTTGAAGCTTAAAGAATTGAAGAAAAAATTCAAGCCTCAAGTGGCAGTAGTGAAGGATTCTACAGGGAAAATATTAAACAATGCAGGAAACATCAAAAGATGGAAGGAGTACACAGTCATTATACCAAAAAAGAATTGGTGGATGACCAACCATTTTAAGAGGTTACATGTGTGATCAGGAACCAATGGTACTAAAGGAAGAGGTGGAAGCTGCCTTGAAGGAATTGGTGAAACACAAGCCTGCAGAAATTGATGGAATATCAATTGAAATGTTTCAATAAACATGCAGCGCTGGAGGTCCTCATTTGTTTATGCTAAGAGATTTGGAAAACAGCTACCTGACCAACTGACTGGAAGAGATCCATATTTGTGCCTATTACCAAGAAAGGGAATCCCACTGAAAGCAGAAATCATTGAATAATATCAGTAATATCTCACACATGTAAAATTTTGCTAAAGATCATTCAAAAGTGACTGCAACATTATATAGACAGGAAACTGCCTGAAAGTCAAGCTGGATTCAGAAGAGGGCATGGAATGAGGAACATCATTGCTGATGTGAGATGGATATTAGCTGAAAGCAGAGAATAGCAGAAAGATGTCTATCTGTTTTATTCACTATGCAAAGGCATTTGACTGTGTGGATCACAGCCAACTAAGGAATCATATATAGTACCATATGAATGCATCATAATTAAGGAACTATGATTTTTAACTTGCTGTGAAGATCTATTTATTAAATCAGAAGCCCATTTGGCATTGCAAGAGGAAAACAGTTTTCAATAATCAATAGCTTTTATTTTGGTACAGTCTTAAATCTTTTAACCTAATTCATATGTACTCTAAGACTGCATGAATATCCATATCTTTCTCAACAATATTTCCCAATCTTTTTGGTGAATTCAGGTGAATTACAATGGTAATTTTTGCTATAATTGCAGATGATAAAGTATCTTTACCACTCATTGTTTCTCATACATAATACTGAAAGAAATTTAATTGTACAAAATTTTAGTTCAATTATGGATCAAGAGTTTTTATAGTTGTAGTTACATGTTTGTGATTAGCTTAGTTATTTCTACTAACAACTTTAATTTAATTTAACTTTAATTTAAGCTGCTTTGGCAAGACAATACAATAACAAAGAAAATACTATTAAAATAAAAAATCAGAAAAGTTTGGACATTGTAGAGGGGTTTCATAATTAAATAGTATAAAGAAAAAGAAAACACAAAATTGAAAAACAAGAACTATAATCTGATAGACACTTGAGATCTTTTAGAAATTCATTCATGCACCTGGCACAGCGGTGCATGCCTATACTAGTGACTTGGGAGGTGGAGGCAGGAGGATCTCAAGTTCGAGACCAGTGGTAGCCTGTGTAGCTTATTGAGACCCTGTCTCAAAATAAAAAGTAAAAAATAGGCTGAGGGTGCAGCTCAGTGGTCAAGTGCTTGCAAAGCATATGTAAGGCTCTGGGCTCAACCCCCAATGCTGGGGGAAAAAAAAAAATCATTCAGCAAAACCTTGAATACTGAAATATGGTAGCCAACCTATAGAAGACATAGTGGGTTAGTGGGAAGTCATACAATTTATAGTCTGTGAATGGTACTTTAAAAATCACTGAGTACTAAGCTGGCCATAGTAACATGTGCCTGTAGTCCCAGCTACTTGGGTGGCTAAAGCAGAAGGATCACTTAAGCCCAGGAGTATGAAGCCAGTCTGGGCAACATAGCAATACCTGTCTCTTAAAAAAAAACAAGAAAAGAAAAAAGAAAAAGAAAGAAAGAAAGAAAGAGGGGAGTGAATAATAAAGTGTAAAAAAAAAAAAAAAAAAAAAAAAAAAAACTTTAGTACTATCCAAAACAACTGAAAGCACATGTTCACACAAAACTTACATATTAGTATTCATAAAAGCATTACTCATAATAACCAAAAAATGAAAACAATCCAAATTCCCATCAATTGATGAATGGATAAATGAAATGTATAATATTATTAAGCCATAAAAAAGAAGGAAGTAGGCTATAATACAGATGAACCTTCAAAACATTACAAGTAGAAGAAACCAGACACAAAAGGCCATGTATTGTTTGACCTCTTTTATGTGATATATCCAGAATAGGCAAACCCATGGAAACAGAAAGTAGATACTAGTTCCTGGGGATAGGAGATGGGGGGAATTGGGGTGTGATTGCTAACAGGTTCAGAGTTTCTTTGGGGGGTAATGAAAATATTCTGGAATTAAAATGGTGATAATTGTACAACTTTATGAATATGCTAAAAGTACTAAACTGTTCACTTTAAAGGGGTGAATTTTATGGCATGTGAATCATATCTCAATTTAAAAAATTCGGTATACAGAGAGGACTGACAAAAATTACAGATAACACTGTATCAGTTTCAGACTTCTTTTTTATTTTAAATCTTCATGAAAAGAATTTTTTAAAAATTGCTACTGCATTCTTCAAACTTTTAAAATATAACTGTCTTAGATGGCCCAGTCATACTTGCAGTACTGACCATCTCTCCTTCTAATTTATGGATAAATTTATTTTACTCATCACCATTTGTAAAATCTCAATCATTTTTTAATGTGTTCTCTCAGGGTTATTACCTATAACTGTTAATTTGGGTTCTGAGGTCAGGATACCCATAAAAATTTCCTAATTTTATGATCATTGGGATTAGGAAGATTAACTTTTCAATTTTTAGTTTTGTGTGCTACTCTCTTCCCTCTTCATATTTTAAGAACCCAGTTTTATAGTTCTGATATATGATTCAAATAGCAATAATATCATTAGTAAATTCCTAATAAGGTTTTTGTTTACTTATTCATTTTCTATTGATAGCCAGCCCAATATGAGTTACCTCTGCCAACATCACAAATCTTTTAGGAATGCCACTAAACACATTCTGCCACTGATTTAGATTTACATACATGTCTTTGAAGTTTTTCCTCTAGTTCCAACTACCAGATTATAGTTAGTCTAGGAGTTAGATACAAGGATGTAAGTTCCATAACATATGCACTGAGTTTTATCTTGTTCACAACTGGAACTTGTATCTCAGGAATATAATGCTAGATGCAATGTAGTTGGTACTCAGTAGACATTTGTTGAATGTAAAATGTCCAAATCAAGCAAACCAAGGTCTGCTGCCCATATAAACCTATTTACAAAGCTGTTACCTATAAACCTAAATATACTGATATTATTTTTGAATTTATAACTTAAAAAAGAATAATGTAGGCTCAAATGTCAGGTACATCCAGGTTCAAATTGTAGCATGGCCATTAACTTGCAGTATGCTTTTGGCCATATTATTAGCCATTTGAAGCTTCACTTTTCTCTTTTGTTGATTGCAGGATAATAGTACTTTCTACATGGGACTGCAGTGGGCACATAGGAGATTAATACAAATAAAACTATTATACATTGGCCAGCTGTCTAATTTTATCTTTCATTAATAATGTAATAATTATTACTATCCTATTCTCAGTTGTTTTTAGTTTATACTTCACTGTTTTATAAGTTTATGACCATTTTACTATTCATGAGTCAAAGAGTCTAGAATCCATCATGATTTAAAACAGCTAATTTCCTTTTTTCTTTGTGGAACAACTTTTTGCTTTAGAAAATCTGGATCAGGCCTTTTCTTTGCAGATGTTCTATGTCTTTATTGTAAAGAACTTTAATACATTGTATTTATTGTAAATTAGTGATTAATGGGCTGTCTCTGAGTGAATAATTCAGCAACTCGACTGAAGATCTCTTATTTCACTGCCAACCTAAAGTGAATTCAGGTATCACAATGGTAATTTTTGCTATAATTGCAGATGATAAAGTATCTTTGCCACTCATTATTTCTCATACATAATACTGAAAGAAATTTAATTGTACAAATTTTTAGTTCAATTATGGATCAAGGTTTTTATAGTTGGAGTTGCATGTTTGTGATTAGCTTAGTCATTTCTACTAACAACTTTAATTTAAAATAGTATTCTTTTAAGAAAATGAAATGTACCAACCTAGCTGTGAAAATGTAATTTTTTATCATGTGAAAACTGTTTGTTTACTTTCTGTTTGTATTCCCAAGGAATATTTTTTCATTTAAAAAATCAAGTGTTTATTTTGTTTTTAGCATACCTCCAGATAATCTCTCCATTCAAGAATTTCAAAGAAATGAAAGTATTGATGTTGAGGTAAGGACATGCTTTAAAATGTTTTCCTGTCATCATTTTTGAAAACTAAATTATAGCAATGTTGAAACTATAAAATTGCTAAAATAAGGTAAGATAATTGGTTAAGATTTAACCTAAAGGCATTAAATCTCTCACATATAAAGGTTGATTTTCAAAGTCCTGACATTTTAAGAAGGACTTCCTTAGGTTTGTTACAGTCTTGTGCTTATGTAAAAACTGTCCAGATACTTCATTGGAGTTATTTAATAAGTTTAAAAAACAGTTTGACTAACTGAATAAACCCAACAGTCATTGAGCATTCAAGAATTTGCTCTGTACTTTGGCATACCAGGTGTTTGCAGTTCAAACTAATCACTAAATTTTTCATTTTTAACTATCTGTACATACAGCTTGCAGAATTCTTAAGGCAAATAGTGTTTTTAAAGTAGTACATTTTGAAGATTATAAGTGGAATTTGAATAAGATGGGTTTTTTAGTTAGAAATTTTTGTTGGTGGTAGAGCTTGGGGTCTGTTTTCTTTCATTGGAATAGGAAAACTTAAGTAAATTATGTTATTTTAAAGTATACATTTAAAAGTATAGGCATTCTCACAGTGATACAAAATATTGCCTTTTGTGCCATTGCTGTTTTAAAACTTGTGTGAACAATTTTCTTTAGAGAGCAAAATATGTTAGGAATAAGGTACTTGACAGTAATAAATGTAACTTTAATTTCTCTTAGAGCTCATAATTTCTGGTTATAAAAAGTGGTATATATCTTACTTTGGATATTTTATTCTAACATGGGTAAGTTTCATATGCTGTTTTCTCTGTAGCTCTACTTATGATTATGCTGAAGATCAATACATGTCAAAATGGTAGCATAGTGAGCAGTTATAGTATTGGCAATTTTACAATAATTTAGATGAGGGAAATAGACTGGTATTCATCCTGTATATTAACACTAAAATGTTCGTGTACTTCTGTCAAGGAGGGCTCTTCAACTGATTTTCTTTAAAGATAAAATTTCAATTTTACTCTAGAAGTTATGATTTGAGTTAGTCTCTTTCAAGAAAAGTATTTGAATTTGCCCCCCTTTCTTTTAGGTAGTTCAGCTTATAAGCACTGAGATACTACCTTACGCCAATTTTATTCCTAAGGAATTTGTTGGTCAGATAATGACTATGCTTAACAAGGGCTCAATACATTCTCAATCATCTTCATTTACAGGTATGTTATTTTCATGGTCTTTTAAGGTATTAAAATGTATTGGAGTACTTTTGAAGAAGCTGACATAAAATGTTTAATCTTGTGATTGTGCTAAATATAAATTGGAAAATGTTGAGGTAATTTTTAGAAATGTAGTATAGAACACTAAGCTTTATGAGGGGGAATGTATTATGTAGCTACAGTTGGAATTGCTTCAGGAGTGGATTGCCATGTCCTTCTCTCATTTTTGTGGTGCTGGAGATTGAACCCAGAGCCTCAGAGAGTACATAGCAGCACCCTGCCAAATGATCTAACAGAACGGGAAGTGAATTTAGTATGGCTGTAAGAAATCACCCGCAATCTTAAGTCTACTGGTCAAATTCATACTTAAAAAAAACTACATACTGCTCCTCATTATATCATGCTTTCTTAATAGGGAGCTGATATATAAATTTTATTTTGCTATTATATTTTAATCGAACCCTGTGCTCGTCTTAAATGTAATTGTGACATAATGTGATTTTTCTGAGATGATTTAAAAATTATAAATTTGTGCAATAGATGTCCTTAATAAAATTTACTGGAGCCTTGACCAGTATTTTGTGCTGAATACTTTAAAGAGGTGAGGTTTAGCTCAGTTGGCAGAGTGCCACTCTGCAGTCTCTGGGTTAGATCCCCAGCACCCCCAAAACAGGAGAAGGATGTGGCAACCCACCCACAAAGCAATCCTGAAACAATCAGCCATTGAAAACCGCACAAGGGTTGTTGAGTCGGACCCAACTATGACTGCACCTAACTTTAAAGAGCATTTATGTATACAGTTTGACCACTAGATGTCTCTCATACTGCTTTCTTTACAAACCAATTTTTACCTAGCCTCAGCAATTTAAAAAACTATCCTGCAGGTTTAACCAACATGAGAATTTCAGAGAAAAAGTTTGAAAGTCCATCTAATGCAGTCAACTTTTTGTTATTAAGAATATTAGAATTCTAGGTAAGTTTTAATAAAATACACAATAAGAATTAAGTATAAATATTCCAAGCTAGGGACTAAGGACTGGGATTTAGCTCAGTTGGTAGAGCACTGCTCCGTAGTCTCTGAGGCCCTGGGTTTGATTCCCAGCACTGGGAAGATGGGAGAAGCATGTGGCAATCAATTCCCCAGGCAATCCCAATACAGTAAGTCATTGAAAACCTTATAAGGGTCACTATGAGTTGGACATGACTCAACGGCACCTAACAACAGCGTTCCAAGCTAAATGAGGGCTAAGTTACCAAGTATACTTTTTTCTAGATTTTTTGTGATAACATCTCTTGCTGTTATAGTGCTAAATGTGCCAAGATAAGAAAGTACATGCACATTCTTACAGTGACTTTGCCACAAGACACGAATGTCTTCTTAGCTTTAACATGGAGTTTTCTAAGCTGGGCACACACATCTGTAACCCCAGCATTCAGAAAACTGAGGCAGGAGAATCAGTGCAAGTTTGAGGCCAGCCTGATCCACATAGCAAGTTCCAGGCCAGCCTGGGCTACACAGTGAGACCATGTCTTAGGAAAGAAAAAGAAAAATAGTACAGAAGTTTCAAACAGAAAAATAACTTGGAGTTTTCCTTAAACGTATACATGCAAAGTCTTTCTTAGTAAGTGGAGCCAACCTCTGAATACAGAGATTCCAGTAATCATTTTGGTTCTCTACTCTTAAATATGACCTGGGAGCCAAAGTTCACACATACAAAAGAGAAAGACCAAAACAAATGAAGGAGTTGAAGAAACTAGGATGAAAAAGATAAAATGCAGGGCCATAGAAAATATAAAATCTCAATAATAATTAGAATGGTAAGTAAAAGGGATAAAAGATCTTACACTCATGGAAATGTTATAAATGGGAACAATAAAAGTAAGAATGAACTCAGACACACTAAAAAGGTGATAGATGAAATAGCTTCAATGAAAAGTTAGAAGGAAATATTAAGGAAATAGTCCAGAAAGTAGAACAAAACAAACAAACAAACAAAAAATAGGAGGTGGAAGCAGGAGGATATCAAGTTCAAGACCAGAGGCAGCCTGCATAACTTAGTGAGACCCTGTCTCAAGATAAAAGATTTAAATATGGCCTGAGGGTACAGCTCAGCATGGAACATTTGCCTACCATGTATGAGGCCCTAGGTCCTGCTCTCTACTGCTGTTAAAAAAAAAAAAAAAATCACTTAGTACTCAAACATGGAAAGAGAGATTCTCAATAAGGTATGTCATCAGGAAATATTAAAACATTTAGGACAAATAGAAAATCCTAAAGATTTTCAGAAAGAAAAAATTTCAAAATGGTATTAGAATTCTTAATACCAACACTAGATACTAAAAAAATTGAAGCATTGGTTTTAAGGGTTATAAATGAAAAGGATTTTTGACATGGAGTTTTATACCCAGGCACACAACTGGCCAAGTATTAGTGTAAAGCAATAATTCTCAAATTTCAGTATGCACTATTATGGAGGACGTATCATACAACCGAGTTTCTGTTTCAATAAGTGTGGGTGGGGAAAGAAAATTCACATTTCTAACAAGCTCTGGTGATGCTGATGCTGCTAAGAACCACACTTTGAGTACCACAGTGGAACAATGACATTTTCAAAAGTATAAGATCTCAAAAATTTTACTTTCCACTAATTCTTTCTTAGGAAGTTACTTCAGAATATGCTCCATGAAAACAAAGGAGTAAACCAAGAAAACAGAAGGCATGAGATCTAGGAAGTAAGATCTAACACAAGGGAAAATGGAAACAATTCCCCAAGTGATAGATACTTTCAGGTGATAGCTAAATGTCATGACTAGAGAATAACTAGTCCCAGATAGGAGCAGAGCCCCTGTTGCAGAAAAGATGTTGCCAGGAAAAAAGGAAAAACAAAAAATGGGAGAGAACAAGAGAGTGCAAGTGATTATTGCAAGTTTGACCCAAAGAAAACTATTAAAAAGTATTTTTATAGTGCTGTCAAAGAATATATAGGAAGACCAAGATAAGAAAAATGTTGAATAGAAGGGATGATGTGGACAACCTCAGTTTTGGTGTTTTGAGGGGAAAAACTGTTCATTATTTTACTGTATATGTTATTAGCTATAGGATGTACATATATGCTTTTCATCTGATTGAGAATTTGCTTCTATTCCTGGTTTGCTAGACTTGTTTTTTTCCCCCAAGGACTAAGAGTTGAACCCAGGGCCTCATGCATGCTAGGCAAGCACACCACCACTGAGCTGTACCCTTAGCCCCTTTTTACTTTTTTATTTTGAAACAGAGTCCCACTAAATTGTGTGGTCTACCTCTGGGCTTGAACCTGCAATCCTCCTGCTTCAGCTTCTCAAGAAGCTGGGATTATAGACGGGTGCCATGGCACCAGGCTAGATTTGCTATTAAAGTACAATAATTTTAACATTGTATTAACCATCAAAAATTATTAATTTTATAGAAGCAGAGATTGATATTCGTTTGAGAGAAGAATTTTCTAAAATGTGCTTTGAAACATTGCTCCAGTTTTCCTTCAGTAATAAAGTCACAACACCTCAAGAAGGCTACATCTCACGAATGGCACTCTCAGTGCTTTTAAAGAGGTCTCAGGATGTACTACATCGATATATAGAGGATGAACGGTTAAGTGGTAAATGCCCTCTTCCAAGGTATATATTTTGTTTTATTGAAGAAGGAAATGCACTGAAGTCATAATTAACAAAGACTTTTAGCTCTGAAAGTCAAGTGTTTTCCTAAGCAATCTAGAGTAATCTGAGGTTGTTTATAATTTTACCATGTATAGGGTAAATATTCATAGGTCTTGCTGCAGATACATCAAGATTTTTTTTTATATACAATGCCTTTTCAGACCGTTCTTGAAGGTTAAATAATATATATGTACCAAATAATTTCGTTGAATCTGAAAAAAGGAATTGAATCCAAAATACATCTTTTAGCAAAGATTTCTGGATAAGGACTTGTGGGTTTGTATGAGCATATGATCTTATTTCTCTAAAGTAGAAATAATAATTAAATCATGTTCTAGGAATATGTTTATTTTACAGTCATTTCTAAGTATCTCTCAATGTTGGCTAGCCATATCTTAGATCTTCTTTTTATCTAATCTCCTTAATTAAGCCCTTGGAACTAAAATGATTCCTTCTCATCTATCGAAGCTGTTTCAGTGGAAGGGACTATAGGCCTTTCTGTTAAACCACAGCTAAATAAAATTGAGTTATAGACTAGAATTCATCAAAGAACATAATCATAATCAGAGGTGGGATGCTACTCTTTTTTTTTAAAAGTAGAAACTAGAGTTCAACTGACACAAAGAAAATTATGTAGAAGAACAAAGTTATCAAAATCAGGAAACAGGAAAATCTTTATGCTTTCTGTCTTATAAGTTACTATTGGAGAGGCAAGTGATTTGCTATAAATTTTTGCATACAATCTTTACAATAAATTTCTGGAGTTGGAATTGACCTGTCAAAGGATACAGAACATTTTAAGGCTTTTGATATGTATTACCAAATTGCCTACCAGAGATTTGTACCAGTTTACTTTTCCTCAGGAGCATATGAATGGCCTTTCCTCAATTTTTAGCATTTTTAAGTTATTTGCCAGTTTATTATTATTTACCTTTTTCTAATTTGAAGAATGAAATATAGTCACATAATTGTTTACTTTTTTTTTAATTACCAGTGCATATTAGCCATTCATAATTTTTCTTTTAGGATCCAGAATATTTTGAATTTCTAAAACATAAGTTATAATTCTCCACCTTCAAATTTATATACATAAACATTCCAAAGACAGATGTTAGTAACTTAGTTATGAGCATGATTAAAAATTTAATAGTCAGTTTCTGGAGTGTGTTTAAAAACACAGTAACAAAGTTGCTTTGATAGAACATTTTTTATTTGTTAGATTATAACTTTTTTCAGAAGACATCTTTTCCTTCATTTTTGATTAAGTACTTACTACCTTTAAATTGAGCCCTAGTTATAGTTGTCCTATGAAGTTATATTGTATCACCCTATGTTTGCTTCAATATTATATGTTTCCTAAAAAGCTCCTTTGCAACACAGTGAAATAGTCCTATGCTTACAAAGAAGGCTGGAAATAGTGCCCTTGCATAAGTGTTAGAAAAGTCCTACCTATCGAATTTCATACCAGGACTAAAGTAGGGTAAAGGGGAATATAGAGCAGAAGAGCTCTATTTCTGTGGAGAAAAAGAAGGGAATGAAGCTACTCTTGTTTATTCTTTAGTCCCAGTTCATTCTTCATTGTTAATGTCTCTAAATAGTGCCGTCTTAGAATTGATGTTGAGCATATTTCTTATTGTATTAGAAAATTAGAAAATTACGTATCATTGCAATTTTAAATACACTTTTAACTACGTAGTAAAATATGTACCAGGTGATAATAGTAATGTGTATTTAATCTTTTGCACATTTCTTTTAGTACTAATTAGTTAGAAAATAAGCAAAAACCTATTATAGAGAGGTTTTAAAAGCATATTATGATATTTATGTGGAACATCTTATAAATGAATTTAGATTTATATGAATAAATCCCCCCCTTTAATTCATAGTTTTTGGTAAGAAAAACTACAAATCAGATTTGTTTACTGAAGTATATACTATAGTTACATGTACTATTTTTATATATATGAAATGATTTTTTCCCTTTTATAAGAATTTAAAACTGTCATTAACTTTGCATTGTATTATGTTCAATATTTCTCCAAAGTCCATGTATTTGTACCAGTCTTATAAACACACGTGCACACACACACACACCCCTACCCCTACCTGTCATATTTAAAAATCTTGATCATGTCCCATCTTTTTTAGGCAACAAGTAACAGAGATCATATTTGTTTTAAAAGCAGTCAGTACTCTCATTGATTCACTCAAGAAAACTCAGCCTGAGAATGGTAAGTGCTTAGAAATTCAGTTATCTGAAAATTCATAACATTTATGTTCTATTTGTGATGTACTTTTGTATTATCAATTAAGTTTACCGATTTTAGGAATATAACAGCCATTAGGTTTTCTTTTATCCTGTTCTCAGGACAGCAAAACATCAAGTGCATTAGGATGCCAATTAAGTAAAATTAACTTACTATGTTTTATCTCCTTTACATTAAACAACAGTTTAGCTATTTTTTAAAAGTAATTTGGTCTGAATTCAGAGTGTTGCGTGAACACTTCATATTTCATATATTTTTAATGTAAATGATCCCTAACGTTTTTTGGAATAGATCTATTTTAACTTTATAAATACATGCTATATAAATAACTTTGAGTCATCTTCATATTTTCTCTTTTGTTTTCTGTTACTCATTCCTATCCAAACCATTCTTTACATTTTTATCAAAAATGAGTTTTCCTAAGCATAGCTTTGATTATTCATTTCCTCATTTCCTGCAAACACAATAAAAATATTTTTCATTTACCATTGCCTATTAAATTGCTGAGTACTGCAAGTCTAACTCCATTCTATTCATGATTTATTTCCTGGAAGATTTCATTTGGGGATGGGGTTTAGCTCAATTGGTAGAGTGCTGCTCTATAGTCTCTTATGTCACAGGTTCGATCCCCAGCACTGCAAAAAATGGGAGAAGGACATGGCAATCCACTCCAGAGGCAATCTCAAAACAATCAGCCATTGAAAACCCTATGAAGGTCGCCATGAGTTGGACACAACTCAACAGCACCTAACAACAACAACAACAAGATTTCATCTACCCTGCCCTCTGTTGTTGTTGTTGTTAGGTGCCATCGAGTCGGTATCTGACTCATAGTGACCCTCACAGGGTTTTCAATGGCTGAGTGCTTCGGGATTGCCTTGGGAGTGGATTGCCAGGCCCTGCTCCCATTTTTGCGGTGCTGGGAATCGAACTCAGGACCTCAGAGACTGCAGCGCAGCGCTCTACCCACTGAGCTAAATCCCAGCCCTGCCCCTGCCCTCTACTAAACTAAAATTTTCAATCTTCCCAAGTTTTCCCAACCTTTTGCTTTTTGTATTTCCGATAACTACCTAGTTCAAATGCCACACCAATTTTAAGCCTTGTTTTTGATTCCTTCAAGGTAAATTATTTGTTTTTAATGAACAAATAGCACTTCAGTGTGTACCTTTGTCTTGAAGCACTCTATTTGTACTGTACATGACTTACCTCCCCTCCTTGCCTTGTAAGCTTCTTGAGAGGCTTTTTCTTTTTTTTTTTTTTTTTTTTTTTTTTTTTTTTTTTTTTTTTTTTTTTTTTTTTTTTTTTTTGGTAGTACTGGGGAGGTGAATCCAGGGCTTTGTGCATACTTTGAAAGAGCTCTACACAGCTGTATCCCAGCCCTTTTTTAATTTTTCATCTTGATATAGGGTCTCTCTAAATTGCACAGGTTGCCTCTGGCCTTGAACTTGTGATCCTTGTGCCTCCACCTCCCAAATTGCTGGGATTACAGGCATGCACCACTGTGCCCTGCTTGAGAGGCCTTTTGGGCAATGTTTTATTCTACTTGG
>VMDO01002019.1:27039-182340 GCA_007922755.1 Pedetes capensis
AAAAAAAAAAATTGTTACTAGTCCAGGACAAGGTAAAGAGAATACAAATCAATTGTGTCACTAAACAGTTTGTTCCAGCTCACTTTTTTTCTTTCCAAGGCTGAGGATCAAACCCAGGGCCTCACACATGCTAAGCAAGCACTCTACCACTGAAGAACATCTCTAGCCCATCAGCTAGCACTTTTTAAAACCTGACTTTAACAGGAAAACAGTGTGTTGATTTATATTCTGGTACAATCTCTTATTTTTGCAGTAGACTGACACTTTAAGTAGCCTTACTTTATTTGTGATGCTAGAGATGGAACTCAGGACTTGCTAGGCCAGCACTTTACCACTGAGTTAATATCCTCACCCCCAACCAGCATTAGTTTGAATACCCAAGAATAAAGGAGATTTAAAGTAGTTAGCTAATAACTCATTGGCAGAATACTTATTCCTGTCAATTATTATATTAGTAAAATAAATCCCTGTCTGTTTTTAAAACTCACCCATTGGTATTTTGGCCTAGAAAAGGTGTTATACTAAATCTTAAGAGGTAGTACATGTATATTTCTTTAACCCAAAGATTGGCAGGGTGTGAAATGGGATACATGGAATTTCTAAGGAAAACTCTGGAATGTTGGGTATGCTGATGCACACTTGTAATCCACCATCCTGTAGGCTGAGGTAGCAAAATCTTAAGTATGAGGCCAGCCTGGGCTACATGACAAGGTCCTGTCAGAAACAAAAGGAAAGGAAAGGAAAGGGAAAAGGAAAAGGAGAAGAAAAAGGAGGAAGGAAGGAAGGGGCAGGGAGGGCAGGAAGCAGGGAGAAGGAAGGAGGAAGGAAAGGGAGAAAAGAAGGAAAGGAGAGAGGAAGGGAAGAAGGGAAAAGTGAAAGAAAAAGCCAGGAGCAAAGTTCTGAACTCATCCCATAGGGTTTTTGTTTTGTTTTCTTTCGTTTTGTTTTATTTGCAGTACTTCGGAGATTGAACCCAGGGCCTTGTGCTTGCGTGCTTTGCAAGCGCTGTACCACTGAGCCACATCCCCAGCCCATTTTTTTACTTTTTGAGACAGGGTCTTGCTAAGTTACACAGGCTACCTCTGGTCTCAAACTTGTGATCCTCCTGCCTCCATCTCCCCACTCGCTGGGATTACAGGTGTGAGCCACCAGACCTGTCTTCAGATGTGAGTTTTCTTTAAAAAAAATTAATTAATTAATTAATTAAATATATATATATATATATATATATATATATATATATATATGTTTGATTGATTTTCAAGAGAAGGGAAACCATGCATTGACTTTCTTTCTTTCTTTCTTTTTTTCTTTTGTGGTACTGAGGATTGAATCCAGGGCTTCGCTCTTGCATGCTTTGCAAATGGTGGACCTCTGAGCTGCCTTCTCAGCCCATTTTTTTATGTTTTTGAGACAAGGTCTCACTAAATTACGCAGATTGCCTCTGGCCTCAAACTTGTCATCCTCCTGCCTCCACCTCCCAAGTCACTGGGATTACAGGCGTTCGCCACCGCGCCAGGCTCCATGCATTGACTTTCTAAAGGCAGTAAAGTCTTCATTAGATGGTAGGACAGCATTTGGTTCTTAAAAATATATTATACTGAAGACATAAATGGGAAATTCTCTGTTTTCTGTTATTACTGAAGATATCCCAAATGTAACTAGTATATTTAAATACATAGTACTTGCATTCTTTTGTGTGGTCTTTAGATTGATAACAAGAGCTTAAAAAGAATGCATATGAAAAGAGAAATGGCAACAAAAACCTAGTAATTTTTTTATAAAGTCAGTGGGCCATACACAGGGCAGGGTAGTGTAGTGAAAGATGATCTAACTAAACTAATCTTAAAAATTATTTGAGAATTAGTATTGTATCTCTGGACACATGAAATGAAAATTTAAATATAAATGTAAATGATCATGATATTATAACATGTTAGACAGCTATGATAAGTCTCATTAAGAAACAGAAAAAAAGAAGATAACTTAAGAATGCCAGGCCTTTCCAGTAGAAATAAACACATAGCCAGTCCAAGACTAATTTAGAAGATTGGCTAAAAGGTTTAGAACCAGTTATATGTCAACTCTATTTAGAACTTTTGTTATTGTTTTAGAATTTCTGTAATTGGAAATGAGGCTTTTGGGAGCTTATTTTTTGTTTGAGAGAATTTTATCATTTTACTTGATCTTTACATTTTTAAATATATAATATTTATACACACAAATCAAAAAATATTTTTAAAATACAGGGGAATGTTTTAAGATGATCTTTTCTCCTGTTCTCTGTTCAGTTCTTACCTCACCAGAAGCAACCATATTTTATTAGTTTGTTGTCCCTTCCAGAAGTTTATTATGTAAACAAAAAAATACATGTTCTATATAAAACCCTCAGTTTATACATATAATAGCCCCATATCATACTGAACTATTCTGATCTTCCTTTTTCTTTTTCACATAATAGAATTCATGAATATTTTTCCAAATCAGTACATACAGCTCTTTCATTCTTTTTAATAGTTAAATCATAAGTCCCCACAGAGATTTATGGTGAGTTTTTAAAAAATATTTTAATGTCAAGAATTTGAGTAGCTTCCCCTGAGTTTTATTTAAGGTGCCATCTTAATGTATTTCTGTGTTTTCCTATAATAAGACAACAGTTAGTTTAGTCAGTTGACTCTTCCATCTGAGCATTTTATATAAGTTCCAATCCATGATTTTGTGTGATTTAGTGGAAAGTTTCACAAAAGACAATTGGAGCAGACTGTTTTAAGCTTCCAAGACCAGTGGTGCTTAGTTGTTTTGTTGTTGCTGCTGGTGGTTCTTGTTTTTTTTTATTTCTTTTCTGAAAACCAGCAAAATTGTTTTTACAAATGAAATGTGGTGTTGATTCCCAACACAAAAAAACAGGTAAAAGCAAAACTGCTCTAGCCTTGATATTTCCTTTTCTCACCATTACCTTTCAACCCATTCCCCATTTCTTCTTTCCATATCAACCCTGAAGAAGCCTCTGGGAAAAGAAATTTTATAAACACATCAGGATTTTCCAAAATATATAGTAAGGAAAAAATATTAATCATGAGTGATGTCAGTAGATATTGAGTGGGAAAAAATTCCATAATCATCTATAATTTTGGAAACTTTGGATTAGATAAATTTAAATCTGTTCTTTTACTATAAGCCCTTAATAAATTCATATGAATTATTAGATCTTAAAAGAAGAAATCTCTCCTGTGTCTACCATTTGCCATACTGTGGGTGCTTGTGTGTGATGCCAGCAGGGTGACCTAGGGTAGACAGATTTCAGCTGAGCTTTCAGACTGACAGACTAGGGAGCAGGACCTGGTGGCCCACTTCCATAACAATTAGCCAAGGAAACCATATGAATAGCAAAGAAACATTGTCAGATATAGTGCCATAAAATGAGTGCCCAAGGATGGAAGACACTCAAAAGATAATTGGGGAAGAGTTGCCTCCTCAAAGTAGAGTTTACATTAATGATGGGAATGGAGTAAAGCCCCAGGGACCTCCATTTGCTGATGTGGCACAACTCAAAATGAGGAATAACTGTATAAACATCCATTAATAATTGGAATGTAGAATGTATGTACTATGAATCTAGGAAAATCAGAAATTATCAAAAGGGAAATGGAGCTCATAAACATCAACATTCTAGGCGACAGTGAGCTAAAATAGACTGGCATGGGCCATTTTGAATCATAATCATATGGTCTATGTCAGGAATCACAGATTAAAGAGAAATGGAGTTGCATTCATCCTCAAGACATTTCAAGATCTGTCCTGAAGTGCAGTACTGTCAGTGATAGAATAAAATCCATGTGCCTACAAAGAAGGCCAAGTTAATATGACTATTATTTAAATTTATGCGCCCACCACTAAGGCTACAAATGAAGGTAGAGGAGATTTTTACCAACTTCTACAATCTAAAATAAGTCAACATACAATCAGTATGTACTGATAATTACTGGTAACTGGAATGCAAAAGTTAGAAACAAAGAAGGCAGCTCAGTAGTTGAAAAATACGGCCTTAGGTATAGAAATGATCCTGGAGAACTCATGATAGAATTTTGTCAGACCAATGATTTTTTCATTGAAAATAAATTTTTTTACCAACATAAACAGCAACTATACACATAGAATTCACTAGATAGAACATATAGGAACCAGTTTGACTACATTTGTGGAAAGAGACATTGGAAAAGCTCAATATCAAATGTCAGAACAAGACAAAGTGCTAATTATGGATCAGACCATCAAGTTCTCATATGCAGGTTCAAACTGAAACTGAAGAAAATCAAACAAGTGTACAAGAGCCAAGGTATGACCTTGAGTATATCTCACCTGAGTTCAGACACCACCTCAAGAACAGGTTTGATGTGTTAGGCACTAATGATCAAAGACCGGACAAGTTGTGGCATGACATCGAAGACATTATTCATGAGGAAAGCAAAGGTTATTAAAAAGACAAGAAAAAGGAGGAGACCAAATTATATTTCAAAAGAGACTCTGAAACTTGCCCTTAAACTTCAAGCAGCTAAAGTAAAAAGAAGGCAAGATGAGATTAAGGAACTAAATAGAAGATTTCAAAAGGCAGTTCTAGAAGACAAAATCAAAAATAATGACATGTGCAAAGAGCTGGAGATAGAAAACCAAAAGGAAAGAAGACACTCTGTTTTTTCAATCTTAAGAAACTGAAGAAAAAATTCAAGCCTCAAGAGACAATATTGAAGAATTCTACAGGGAAAATATTAAAGGATGCAAGAAACATTGAAAGAAGATGAACGAAATACACAGAGTCATTATATCAAAAAGAATTGATGGATGACTAACCATTTCAAGAAGTTGCATATGATCAGGAAATCATTGGTACTGAAGGATGAAGTGGAAGCTGCCTTGAAGGAATTGGTGAAACACAAGGCACCAGGAATTGATGGAGTACCAATAGAGATGTTTCAACAAACAGATGCAGCACTAGAGGTGCTCACTTATTTATGCCAAGAGATTTGGAAAACAGCTACCTGGCCAACTGACCAGAAGAAATCCATATTGTGCCTGTCCCTAAGAAAGGGGATCCAACTGAATGTGGAAATTATCAAAGGATATCATTAAGATCACAAGCAAAATTTTGCTAAAGATTATTCAGAAGTGACTACAGCAGCACATAGACAGGGAACTTTCAGAAAAATCAAGCCAGATTCAGAAGAGGATGTAGAATCAGTGACATCCTTGCTGATCTCAACTGGATATTAGCTGAAAGCAGAGAATGCCAGAAAGATGTCTATGCTTTATTGACTATGCAAAGGCATTTGACTGTGTGGCTCATAACAAATTATGAATAACATTGTGAAGAATGAGAGTATCAGAGCACTTAATTGTACTCATGAGGAATCTGTACATGGATCAGGAGGTAGCTATTCAAATAGAACAAGGAAATGCTGCCTGGTTTAAACTCAGGAAAGGTGTGCCCTTTCACTGTACCTCTTCAGTCTCTATGCTGAGCAAATAATCCAAGAAACAGGAATTTATGAAGGAGAATGCAGCACCATGACTAGAGGAAAACTCATTAACAGCCTGTTATACAGATGACACAACTCTGCTTGCTGAAAGTGAAGAGGACTTAAAACATTAACCAATTACTAATAAAGATCAAAGAACACAGCCTTCAGTATGAATTGCACCTCAACATCAACACAACAAAAATCCTTACAGCTGGATCAGTACACAGCTTCATGATAAATGGAGAAAGTATTGAGGTTGTCCAAGATTTTGCTTTACTTGGTTCTACAATCAATACCCATGGAAGCAGCAGTTAAGAAATCAAAAGAGGCGTTGCATTGAGAAAAGCTGTTGCAAAGGACCTCTTTAAAGTGTTGAGATGTAAAGATATCACATTGAAGATGAAAGTGTGCCTAACTCCTGCCATGGTATTTTCAATTGCATCATATGGTTGTGAAAGCTGGACATTGAATAAGGGAGACAGGAGAAGAATTGATGTTTTTGAATTACGGTGCTGGATATGAATACTGAATATACCATGGACTGCCAAAAGAACCGACGGATCTGTCCTAGAAGAAGTACAACCAGAGTGTTCCTTGGAAGCAAGGATAGCTAGACTGTGTCTTATGGTATTTTGGACATGTTGTCAGGAGGGCTCAATTCCTGGAGATGGACATCATTTTTGGGAGAGTAGCAGGTCAACGGAAAAAAGGAAGACCCTCAACTAGATGGATTGACACAGTGTCTGCAAGAATGGATTAAAACATAAAACAGATTGTGTGTGTGGCACAGAATTGGGGAGTCAAGGCCAGAGGCAGCCTATATAACTTAGCAAGACCCTGACTCAAAAGCTTAAAAAAAGCACACACACAAATAAAAATCTAGCAAACAGTATCAGAAAAGAGTCTGTGTGTAGTAATTTGAAATTAAAATAAGTTATATACAACTGAATAAAAATTGAATTATTTTTTAGTTCTTTAAATCTACACTATGTTTTCTGGCAATCTAGCAAAGATTTGGATTACTTTAACTTACTTAGCTTCTAAAACCTTCACAAATTGAAGTATCATTTAAAGTGTATTTTATCAAGTGTGTTTGTATTTATGACTATGTACATTGACTATTTATTTACCATGACTTCTTAATATATCATGAAATCTTTTGAAGATTAAAAAAGAAAATATACTAATTTATAGAATTTGTATATTCCATATTTTTTCCATTGTGTTTAAAAGATTGTGTTTATGTTAATTGTACAATATGTGCTATTTAAATCTCCCTGTTTTGAGATTTTATATTTCTTACATTCCAGTTGATGGAAATACCTGGGCACAAGTAATTGCCTTATACCCAACGTTAGTAGAATGCATCACCTGCTCATCTTCAGAAGTCAGCTCTGCACTTAAAGAGGCACTAGTTCCCTTTAAGGATTTCATGCAACCACCAGCACCCAAAGTTCAAAATGAAGAATCTTGACCAGCTACAGTATATTTGAAGGCAGATATCCTAAAGAATGTTTGCTCCTGAATCTTTTGTAAGAAGGACATTTCTTACTACAGATAATTCTTGGCAGCTGTTGTTTGCCTCCTTTCAGTTGTAATTACGTGTGTTCAGTAATTCATATTACAAGCTTACACATCAACAAGCCTTTAATAAATTAACATGTTGGGAGAGCTAGCTAATCCACAACAAACCTGCTACAGTATCTTCAGTTGGTGATTTAAAAGTGAGCTTATGTACAGTTTGTGGTGAGTGTGTTAATAATGTACTTTTTAAAAAGAAAGAAAAGATATTTCCATTCAGACAGATTTATTAGGCTGGTGTTTTTGCACCCATTTTTCAAGTACAAAATTGTACTAAAATTTTATGCAAGATGGTACTGTAACATTCCATATTATCTACAACCAGCCTTTGTAAACAAAGGGAACTGATATACTTGTGTGTATAATAAATGGTACAGTTCTGTATAAAATAGTTGCATTTATTTAAATTTTTAAAATATTGATAATGTCAAATGCTTGAAGCTGTATTTATTATTAATATAAAATTGTTTGCTTACATTTTTACTTATAATTTGCCTTTTTATGTGGCAGAAAAGCTTACTATGTAATCGTACAGTTAGCTTCATGCTTATTTTAAATATATTATTAGTGACCATTAAACATCTAATCAGAAGGGTCATATGAACATGGCAGCAAAGTTTATGATTTGCTGATTTTGCAACTTTGAAACAGGTTATTAATACATTGAGATATATTGTAGCATTATGACTCCATCATACCTCATTTCTTTAAATATCTCTACAAGCTTTCACTTAAGTCTTTTTATATTTGCTGTCTGAATTTTAAAGACTTCATATTTTATATTTCTACTGATTTTTTCTTGTGGCTAACAACATTTGTCACTGTCTTTGAATTATGACCCAGGCAAGATAATTTCAGATTTCCTAAAATTTTGCCTGTGAAGTTTTGTTTCAGTGCTTTATTTTGTAATATATTCTCAAGAAGAAAAATAACTGTACTAACCCATACGTATAAAATATGTGTGTGCGTGTGCGTGTGTGTGTGTGTGTGTGTGTGTGTGTGTGTGTGTGTACTACAAAACAATGACATGTATTTTTGGAGATAGGTATTTAGAAGTGCAGTAGACTTACTGTTATGGAGTAAAATGCTAATTTTGTTTCACTTTCCTATTCTAGTGAGGAAGAAAAGTGCTCTTGAGTACATTAACTTGTTTCTTTAAAAAACTGACCTAGCTCACTGTATTTTTTATTTAATGGATTATGCATTATAATATTTTTCTTCTAAGTTAAATTTTCATAATCACTAATTGAAGACATGATGATATTTAAAACAATGGTTATTCATAAGAAATCATAATGGTCTCAGTATTATTTTAGTGTATACTCCAAGGCTTTTGATTTTAATAGAATTTATAAATTTCAGCCTCTCCAGAATAATCACACACTTCTAAGAAGATACTAGAATTGGGTAATGAAGGAAATACAATTTTGAGGCTATTTTCATTGTGTAATTATTTAGTTTGCACTATTTTCTGTAAATGTGGCAAGGCCTTTTTTGAGGGAATATTTTTATTTACATGAGTCAATGAATTTCTATTTTATTATTTCATCTAAGCTTAAGGTAAAATATGGTATTTCATAGATTCTTCTTTCAACATTTTCCTTAAAGAAAGCTGTTAAAAAGTCACTCAAGCTGTGTAGTTTATTTTCTATATTTGTATATGCTAAATGGGGATTAGGAAAATATGAGTATTATTGATAAAATATTAAAATAACAAGGGTAGTATACCATTTTAGTAACATGTTGAAAATACTGCCATGATGTTACACAAAGTAAAAACATGTCTGTTCTTAAGAAATAACCGATCAGTTGCAATTAGAATGATTATTCTCCAGTGAAAGTTAAATATGATTCAGTATATAAACTGAATACTGTGAGCTAATATTGTATTAGCATTCAAAACCAGGACCATGCTGTACAGTTCAAAACATGCCTTGAGTCTAGCATTCGTCTAAGCCATGTTTTCTAAAATATGCTTTCTAAACTGAAGAGGTTAACACATTACTGCACTTGCCTTGTTAGTATAAACTGGGTTTTTCAGTAACTAGAAGAACTGGGCTGTATAAAATTACTAGATGCAAGATGATTGAAAAAGGAAGCTCCCAAAACTATGTTCATTCTGTCACACAATTGAACTAGTCTTTGAAACAGTAGTAGTAATGTCCTTTGGAACACATTAAAAATACAATGAGTTTTAAGACTCATAAAATCATTTTTTGTCACTGACAGTACCTATGTTGTTTAAATTGTTGGACAACAGGCACATGCCAACAATTGGATGGTAATAAGGTTCTCTTCTGATTTGTCCATTATAAAGGAAACAAGGTCATTGTTAGCTTCTGTAGATTTACTTTTTAGTGTGTGTATTAGCCACCTGTTACATCCACTGTAGCAGAGAAACTTACCAAAACAAACTTCTAGGAAGAACGATTTATTGGAGGCCCACATAGAATTCCACTCCATAATGGCAACAGGACTGGTAGCAGAGCTGGGCACAGAACCTCACATCTTGGTGATTAGGAAGCAGAGAGTGGCCAGAACCACAAGTCCAAATAAAAACCTCTAAAGGCCCACCCACAAGTGAACTACTTCTTCAAAGCTAGATCCCACTTCCCATAGTTGCCATAGCCTCCACAAGCTGGGGACCAAACATTCAAACACATGACCTTTGGGGGACATTTTAGGTTTACGCCATAACACTCTGCCCTTGGCCTCCAAAGGTCATGGGTATCTCACAATGCAAAATACATTCATTCCAACTTCAAGAGTCCCCAAAGTCCTAACACCATCAACTGTGTTCAGAAAGTCCAAGTCCAAAGTCTCCACTGAGTCTCAAGGCAAATTTAGCTGTGAGCCCCTGCAAAACAAAAACAGGTTACATACTTCCATTCCCATTCCAAAAGAAAGGATTAGGGGCACAGAAAGGAAAGATTGGTTTGTAGCAAAACCAGTAACTTGCTGGACAAACCCTGGGGTTTCCTAGCTCACATTGGCACCATCCAGGCTCAAACAGGCTTGGGTGGCTCTGCCCACATGGCCCTCCTGGGCAGACTGCATCCATCAATAGCAGCTTTCTTGGGCAGATGTTCCACATTGCTGGCATCCCTCATCCTGGGGTCTCCATTGATGCTTCCACTCCATTCTCAAAGCTTCATACACCTGTCCTTCACGGGCTGTCTGCAGTGCACCTGATCCTGGTACACATTGCCTGGCCTCAGTGGCTATTTTCTGGAACCTTGATGGAATCCTCTATAACCCCTTAGCTCTTATATTTTGCATGCCTGTAAAATGAACACCACCTGAACAACATCAAGATTTTCTGACAGCTCGAGAGATAGCTGGGCCATTTTGCGGCCTCTGTGTGCCAGGGTGAAGAAATCACTTCTCTGGGCGGCCCCTTTGTAGCAGGGCATCCCAGAGGCATTAGCTTTTTAGACATTATCTTTTTAAATGAAAATCTTTTAAATGGGTTAGCCATATCACACCTGGGAGCTTTAGATGAGAGGGATCTGGCTAACTCCTTTTTTGCCCCCAGGGGATTTCCATTGTCCTAGCAAAAAGGTTAAGGCTTCCCTTTACTGAGGCCTATCTCTAATAATTATAGCCTCTTTGCTTGAACCAGCCATGTCCACAGTACCATTAGATAACCTGCAATTTTTTTTTTTTTTTTTTTTTTTTTTTTTGCAGTACTAGGGGTTGAACCCAGGGCCTCATGCTTGCATGCTTTGCAAGTGCTGGACCATGGAGCTGCACCCCCAGACCATTTTTTTACTTTTTGAGACAGGGTCTTGCTAAATTACACAGACTGCCTCTGGTCTCGAACTTGTGATCCTCCTGCCTCTGCCTCCGGAGCCACTGGGATTACAGGAGTGCCCCACTGAGCCTGGCTTTAGTTGTATTCCTCTTTAAACTGCACATTTTTCAGATCTTTCTGTTCTGCCTTTTCCTCTATTTTTCCATCATAAATCTGGCTGAACACAGAAAGCAACAACCAAGCCATGCTGTCAACACTATTTTCCTTAATATTTATTTTACCAAGTTAATTAGTCCATTACTTTTGAATTCAGCCTCACTGACATCTTTAGGAGAGGGGCAGGCCACACACAGCTGTTTGCTGGAATGCAACACGAACAGTCTCTAGTTCAATGCCAGTAGAGTCCTCATTTTCCTTTGAAATTCTGTGAACCATCTCCATATTTCTATAAGCCACAGTGTTCTAGTCTTCCAAAGTCCCACCAGAACCACCCCTCAAACTCTGCTTATAGCATTCCAAGGCTTCTCTTGCCAAATCTCTAAACTCTTCCAAACTCCTACAGATTCCAAAAATTTAAGAGCTATGTGGTCAGGTTCCACACAGCAATGACTCCACTCTCCACTACCTATTTTCTATATTAGTACACTGGTGCATCACTGTGGCAGATAAACCAGCCAAAGCAAAATTATGGAAAGAAAGATTTATTGGGCGCTCATGGTTAGAGGATTCCAGTCCATAATAGTATCAGGCATGGTGGCAGGGCAGGCATGGCAGGACCTGTGACGCAGAACCTCACATCTTGGTGATCAAGAAGCAGAAAGCAACAAGAATCACAGATCAGGTAAAAACCTCCATAGACCTGACCCATGTGACCTACTTCTGCAAAGCTAGATCCTGCTTCTCAAAGTTTCCATACCCTCCACAAACAGTGTCACCAGCTTGGGACCAAACATTCAAACACATGACCTTTGGGGGACATTTTAGATTTAAACCAAATCAATTCCCAATCATGCCACCACTGCTAAGAAAGAAAAGATCATTTTGGATTGTCTTTATTTGTTGTTCTTAGGTGCCATCCAGTCAGGTCCAACTTATAGAGACCCTATGTACAACAGAATGAAACACTAGCCAACACTGCCATGCTGGGCACTGCTGTCATTGCTTCTCTGGTATTCATAGGATTTTCCATTGCTAGTTGTTTCGGGAGTGGGCTGCCAGGTCCTTCTTCCAAACCTACAGTGCCCAATATTCCCAGGCGTTCTCCCATGCAAGTACTAAGCAGGCCCAACCCTGTTCAGCTTCCGAGATCTGATGAGATCCGGATGCCAGGGTGGTATAGCTGCATGCTGTGTCTTATTATTTCTTTATAACTAGTGTTAAAATCTTATTGGTTTTACTATATGCATTTGTGAGTAACCTGTATTAAGAGCCTGTTAAGTGCCAAAAAGGGGGAAGGAATGCTGTGTCTACCTTAGAACCACTTTTCACTTGCTTTCTTTATTACATTAACAGCTAACATCTGTGCTCACTGCCCCCCTACTAGAGGGCTGAACCTAGGGCCTTGTACACACTTATTAAGCATTGTACCACTGAGCTGCCTCCCTAGGACCTTTTATTTTATTTTTTTGTCTTGAGACAGAATCTCACCAAGTTATGCAGGCTGCCCCTGGCATTGAACTTGTGATCCTTCTGCCTCTGCTTCCCAAGTTGCTGGTATTAAAGGCATATGCCACCATGCCCAGTAACATCTGTGTTGTCTCCTCTCTGTTTTGTGTGTGTGTGTGTGTGTGTGTGTGTGTGGTACTGGGGGTTGATCCTGGGGCCTCACGCCTGCATGCTTTGCAAGTGCTGGACCACTGAGTTGCACCCCCAGCCCTTTTATTTTTTTTCCTTACTTCCTGAGACAGGGTCTCGCTAAGTTACATAGACTTCCTCTAGTCTCTAACTTGCAATCCTCCTGGCTCCGCCTCCCAAGCCGCTGGGATTACAGACGTGCGCCACCACGCCCAGCTTCCTCTCTGGTTATTGAGTCAACTCTTGCTACACTCCTTAAATTGAATGTAGCATCAAAAGGAAGAGTTGAACAATTTGGGATGAATTAGCACTGACCTATTAATAAAATGGTCTTTATTATATTTGTGTCAATAAAGGGTAGTATAGTTATTGAATAGTGACTAATAAATCCTCAAATGTAGAATAATTCAAGTGCGCAACCAAATCCTTAAGAGACTAATGTAGGTGAAGTCTGTCTAGCCAAGGCAGAACCCTTTCAGGAACAAACCTACCTGTGATTGCCACAGAAATTAACAGGAAATTTGTTGATGTTGTTGTTGTTAGGTGCTGTCAAATTGTTGTCCAACTCATAGCGACCCTGTGTACAACAGGTGAAACACTATTATCAGTGCTTCTCTGCTATTCATAGGGTTTTCAATGGCTGGTTGTTTTGGGGGGGTGGGCTGCTGGGTCCTTCTCCCAAGCCTACAGTGTTCTCAGGTGGTGTTCTCAGGTGGTCTCCCATCCAAGTACTAACCAGGGCCCACCTGGCTTAGTTTCCAAGATCTAATGGGATTGGACACCACAGTGCTATGGCCGCAGGCAACAGGAAATTTGTTGTTGTTGTTAGGTGCAGTCGAGTCTGACTCATAGTGACCCTCATAGGATTTTCAACAGCAGATTATTTCGGGATTGCCTTGGGAGTGGGTTGCCACGTCCTTCTCCCAACAGGAAATTTAGAAGCCTCAAAATATATAAATGTCCAGGTCCAGAATATTGTGGATTTAGGGTTTTTGGTTTTTTTTTCCTAGAAAACTATCACTAATGTATACAAAAGGGTCTATTTGAAAGCACTGCCATAAGCCTAGTTTTTTCTCACATAGATTCCCACATACTAGATTTGATGTTTTGGCAGATATTCTGTTCTTGATAAATTACTACAGTTTACTATGTTTAGGGTTACTGGGTTATATTTGTATACATTATTAGAGTAAATTTTCCTTTTTATTTTCTTTTTAATTACTATTCATGAGAACAGTTCATACCACATGTTGTGTTACCAACTTATGTATGGTAGGTAAATAGTTTTTAATACTTCATGATCATTTGAATTAAAATTTTTGTATTTCTGGAAAGTAGAGTGGTGCTTTCATTTTGAGTGACAAGTTTTTATAAATTGGGAAAGGAAGCTAGCGTCATATCTTGATTTATATACAAACCACTTCAGAGGAGTTAGATAAAATAAATTTCTTTTAAATACAGTAATTTTCAATGCACTAGCAGCATTTGCTTTTTAAAAGAGCATGTGGTGAGTCTTTTTGTGAATATGAATGCTTTTATTAAACTTGACTAATTTTAAGAGAATGAAGAGCTGAGATTCTCTGACTTTAATTATATTAACTTTTGCTGGGCGCAGTGGTGCATGCCTGTAATCCCAGCAGTTTGGGAGGCAGAGGTGGGAGGATGGCAAGTTCAAGACCAGAGGCAGTCTGTGTAACTTAGCAAGATCCTGTCTCAAAAAGTAAAAAAATGGGCTGAGGGTGCAGTTCAGTGCTCCAGAACTTGCAGAGCATGCAAGCGTGAGGCCCTGGCTTCAACCTCCAGTACTGAAAAAAAAAAAAAATTAACTTTTCAAAGCCTTTTTTTCCTTATTTCTAAAACAGATAATAAATTATAAGTTGCTAATTTTTTTTTTCTACCGGGGGTTGACCCAGGGCTTCGCACTTGCATGCTTTGCAAGTGCTGTACCACTGAACTGCACCCTCAGCCCATTTTTTTACTTTTCTGAGACAGGGTCTCACCTCTGGTCTTGAACTTTCGATCCTCCTGCCTCCACCTCCTGAGTTCCTGAATAAGTTACTAATTCTTTAGAAGAACTACATGATCAGAGTTTGGGATTAATTTCATAATGACAATATTTGGATTGTTTGATAATGTGTTACTATACCTTGAGATTTTTGACTAGTTTTCTTTTTCTTGAGCATCATTTTTGAGATTCCTTTTTTTAAAAAAAAACTCTGTATGTTTACTCTTTCTCCTGATTGTTATCTTTTCATTCCTTTTTTTCTCTGCCTCTTCTTATTTAGCTCTTCCTCTAATTTCAGCTATTCCTTGATCATGAGAAACAGAGCCACTAGTGGTAGCAGCATTGCTCATTGCCTTCCTATTAAATGAAATTTGAAAAATACTTTCCACTTTGGCCACTGTTGCGTTTTTGCAAAGGTGAAAGTCCCCTGCCATTTCAAAACAGTGGAACAAGTTGAAGGAATTTGTGATCATTGGACCTACTATCTTTCTGAATCCAAAAGATTCAGTAGTTAAGACACTCCTAAAATGGGGTTGCTGTAAATATGTATTCAGCAGCTGAACTTGGATCTATCATGTCTTTGCTTGACATAGAGATGATGCCACTTTTCTAAACCTCTATTTGCATGAATTTTTTATTTGTGTTTTGTAGGTGTTTTTGTTTTTTGCCCTTTGGTGAAAGGTACTTTGTTTTTGGAGGCAGGTGCTTTAAACTATTTTAAATTTGTTTTATATAAATATTACTGATGTATAATATTTGTACTGCCTACTCTCAGGAAGGATTTGAGGCAGCATATTGTCCCTGTAGTTCATATGTTCCTAATTTTCTAAATTGCAAAGCAGTAATTTTGATGGAAGACCTAGTTCTTATCTCTGAGTCTTTCTAGGGTGTATTTGTTGTCTATGTGCTTGTTGCTTATGGTGACATAGAGTTTAATTCAAATAGTCTTAAATTATACTGTGAGATTGATTCTAGTCCCTCAGGTCAGAAAAAGAAAATTATTGGATTTTGAGACCATTACCATTTTCAGTTGCTGCAAATGTAGTTACATTAGGTTTTATTTTAAACCAAAACTCAGTAAATAGTGCATTTAGGGAAGAATTCCTAAACTATGCCATTATTTGGAAACTGGTTGCAATAGAATAGCAAATATTTCTTTCTATGAAATTTTACTAAATTGAAGAAAAATTCTAAAGCTATAATATTGCAGTCTCATTCTTTTTATCTAGAAAAATAAAATATTAAGTTTTAGACCCAACTGTGCAAATTTCATTTTCTTTCTGGCTTTTACTACCTCTGTGTCATAATTTAACATATAACACACAACTCCTGTCTCTTAAGGCAGTTACCATATGGTGTTTATGTCAGACTAGGTATATTTATCTAATTATGTGAGATTCTTTTTTAGCTTCCAACACAGTTCTCAAAAGTAATGCCACTGTTGTTATACTTTTCTCTTTACAATTTTTATGTTTTTGAGATGTATCAGTTATATACTATAATCAAGAAAGTCTCTTGGTCTCAAGCTCAGATTTTCTTTGTAATTTAGGATAGTTTTTTTCACAAAAGCTGCATAATTCTAACTGTGGTTGTATAGATCCTTAACTTGCTTTAGTTACCACCAAGCACAATTTTAAGTTTTTAATTATGTCCCAGAAGTACTAGTTTTCTCACTATAATTTAAATCATAACCTCTTTGATAATTAACCTTCAGCTCTAATCAATGATTCATTTTTGTCAAAACATCCTTGACATCTCACATTATTTGACTCTGTTTGAAGACTTCATAAGTAGTTATTCAAACATGCTTAGGATGGCTTACCTATATGGTCAATTTGGAAGAAAATAAGATAAATAAAGGGAGACTTTTTGAGAGCCTTATGAAATGAAAAAATAGAAGAATATACAGGCAGAAAGACATGAAATATTTCTCAATAGTACAGAAAGAAAGTAGATTTGGAACTGTGAGTAAAAATTTAAGGTCAAGTCCATTTTAGGAGGTGGTGTGAGGATTGAACATAGGGCCTCATACCACCCCCAGTCTAGCATAGTCCCCTATAAACTTTAAAAGTTGTATTTATTTATTTATTTATTTATTTATTTAAACTGCCTATCTATATCAATACCACATCATCCCGCAACAAATCAATTTGTTTCAAGTTTATTTTTTAGTAAGACAAATACTTGTAGTCCCGACTACTCCAGAGGCTGAGTCAAGAGGACCACATGAGCCCAGGAGTTGGAGACCAGCCTGGACAACATAGTGAGACTGTAAAGAAAAGAAGAGAAGAGAAAAGAGAAAAATTCATTCTTGAGAAGAGAAATAGAAGATAGAAATGATACAGAAAATTTCCCACATTACTTATTATGTACTACAGTCAAATATAGTAATTTTCCTAATTCCTACTTTTAGTGACCATTTCTGGAGTATCTAGCATGTATAGGTCAGAGCTTTACCTATAGTACTCCTTTTAGTCCTTATAACAGTCTTGCAAGTAGATTATGATTGTACTCATTTTACAGAAGACAAAATCAGAGCTTAGGGTTGACTTCTTAAGAGTCACACACCCAAAGTCTAGGTGAACCAGCCTGTCTTGTTTCAAAAGCAGTTCTCTACTACGATATGCTAGTTTCATGCTTCACAAAAACAATTTCCACTCCACTGACACTCAAGTCGTACTAAAGTAAACTGAAAATACTTTTGAGGCAATAATTATTTATCTGATTATGGAATTGGGGGAAATACAAATGAATATTCCAAAAGAGTTCAAATACTGAAGGAAAAAGGATTTGTGTAACAACTGTAACCTCTGTGTGAGCTGCACTGCATTTTTGTTACTGGTCCAAGTTTAAATCATTTTATCTGCTTAAAACATGGAATTTGTTGTTTAAGAGGCTGTTATTTAAACAATAGCATAACCGTTAAGAGCCTAGGATCTGGGACCAGACTTCTTAAATTGAAATCCCAGTTCTGTTATTTGCTAATATGTGACCTAAGCAAGTTAATAAACCCATTTTGATGAACTCATCTGTTAAATGGAGTTACAGTGATGTTTAATGCAAAGAGTTGTTTTAGAATTTAAAAAGTAGTATTATAAAGCATTGTGCCTGACACATGGCAAGTTTTAGGTAATAACAGAAATAAAACACATTTGGCATACATAATTCAAGAAATTAGCAGAAAACTCATACCTTCCCATAATAGGATCCAATTTTATGCCTTTTACTGGAGAGCCACAGAGTATTAATCGTTATACAGTGCTCCTTATACAGTGTTCTTGTGACAGAAGTCATTAGGGACTCTTGGGTGCTTATTGTAGCTACTTGAGGATACCACATACCCAAAATAACTGAATATAAGATTATAATTAAGTACTGATGTGTCATTAATATTTTAGTTCCTATTTTGTTAGGCATTTAATCTCTGCCCTTATGGAGCTTACAGTTTTGCAGGGAATACAGACCTTTAATAAGTACAAAGTACAGTGAAAGACAAATGCAGATTAATATGGGAGGGCTAGGATTTAGCTCAGTTGATAGAGTGCCCTGCTGCACTCTCTAGGACCTGGCTTTGATCTCTGGAGAAGGTGACAATCTACTCCCAAAACAATCCTGATAAACAATCAGCCACTGAAAACCCTATGAGAGTTGCTATGAGTTGGACCTGACTTGATGGCTCCTAACACAAACATAATACAGGGAACCTTAGCATAATCATCTGTGATTCAGGCTAATATTGCTATTAGTATTCAGAAGTACAGTCAAAGAAATGACAAGGCTCAAGTGAACTTAAAATGAACCTTAATGGCTGGATAGATTTGGAGTGGGTGTAAAGGACATTAGAAGGTATTTTAGGCAAAGACATAAGGAGAAATATGAAGAAACTGATGCAGAGTGCATTTTGTTACTGTGTGAAACAAGGTTCACTATGAGGAACTGAGGCCCACTCATGAAATAGTTGAAAGCCAAGCAGACTAATTTAGAGATGGCACAGGCTTGTAGTGATTCTTTTTAATAATAAACTTAAATTAAGAAAGATAAAATTAAGAGTAATAAGCAGAATATAGGAAATATAAACTAGGAAAAGCTAAAAAGCTGTTGAATTTTGCTGCTGAGGTGATGATAAAAGATGAGCTAAGGGTGGTCATATTTGGAAGAGATGTTTAGATTCTGGATATTATAGGTGAAAGAAGTATTGATGGCAATAGCACACTGTGGATGAAGAATATATTGATGTCAGCATTGTTACAAACGGGTTGATTATGGAAAGGAACCTAAGTGAAAGTAGTGCAATAGCTGGACTAAATTTAGTTGGAAACTATTGGTCTAGCAAACCTGGATACCTTAGACCAACAACTGTTTAATGACCACTTAAAAATCTATACCATTATGACAAATGAATTTGCTTTGGTGCAAGATAATGTGATCCACTGGCAGTGAATTAGCAGTAGGAGCGGTGCCACAAGCAGCTCAATCATTGCTTATCAAGACAGGATGCTGTGAATTTTCTACAGACTTTCAAGTAAGCATCAGTGTGATGAATAGTCAAGTTTATGCTTTGTCAAGTAAAGATTTAATTGCAGCTGTGTTATACATGCACACATAAACAAATACATAAATATTCTTAATTGGAAATAGTTCAGATTGGATATCCAGGCAAAGAACCTTCAGCAGTTGCTTTAAAATGCTTAAAATTATTATAAATTGGGATCTGTCAGAGGTATATCCAAAAGTATTTTAGTTTCTGAATATGCAGGTACTGTAATTTAAAATATGCAAGGCAGGTTGCTTTTTAATTTGAAAACCTGTCCTTCAAGAAATTGTGGAGTATAGAGTAGAAACAAAAAGTGTTTATTTGCAGTGTCCACAATTGTGCTGGCTTAAAGGGAAAAGAGACTTATAGTTGAAAAAAATAAAAAAGAATAATGCATAAATGTTCTTAATGGGTTGTTGCCAAATTTTACTCTGGACTTTAGCCCTCTGCCGTGACAGGATCAAAGTCTGGATAAAGCCACTCCCAAGGTGCAGCTGAATGTACTTTTGCTTTTCACTTCCCTATCTAATCCTTGTTTTTGCAATGTGTAGTCTGGATTTTCATGACCAGGACTGCTAAATATAGTAAATAAAAATAGAGGACGCCCATGTAAGTTTACATTTCCGATAAACTGGGTTTTTTTAGCACATGGGAAATACATACGCTAAATAAAAGTACTTGCTTATCTGAAATTCCAATTTAACTGGGCGTCCAGTATTTAACTGGCAAGTCCTAGTAAATTTCTTTAAAATAAACATCCTACAATATCTTTAAATAAAAATAAAAATCATTTAGGCCAAGAGGAGACGGGGTTCCCCGCCAGACTGCCTTTTCCTAAACTTGGTCTAACCTGCAAATAAAAAAACAAAAAACCCTGAGTCCCAGGAGCCTGCGCATTAAGGCGAGCTGTGGAGCAGCTTTCCCGCCTGTTTTCTGAGTAACGTAGACTAGTGGTCACACCGCGGGGGTGGAGCGCTTTCGGCTGTGTCCTTGCCGAATAGGAAACGAGGTGCCGGAAACTTTACACGCCGACCAGAGTACAACGTGTCCACTCAAGCGGCGGTATGCGCCGCCATCTTCTTTGGGGGCAGATATTGGGCAACCCACGGGCTCCACTTTGCCCTACCGTGTCGGCTGGGGAAGCCTGGCCCACGCCTCAGTACTCTGGTGACGTGGGGTCGCACTCCCACCCCCAAATTTAGGGCTGATTGCTAGTGGCACTTTGAAGCTTGCCAAGGCGGAAGGCGGCTTCTGCCCCGGATGTAAGATGGCGGCGCGGAGGGCGGCTGAGGGGGCGGTCACGTGGTGGGGAGTAGCGCGCCAGCCTCCTTAAGTGATCTCTATGGTTCGTCCGGACGCACTCGAGCAGCGGAGCGCGAGACCGGTCGTGTGTCCGCGCGTGCCGAGCCGCCGCCACCCAGCCCACCGCGCAGCCCGGATTCAGTTTGACGGGGTTTCTGTGTTTTGTTTTCACCTCTTCCAGAGGCGTGCGGGATTTCCCCGAAGGGTGGCGAGGAACGGGTGGCCTGGGGACTTCCGGGCTATGCCGTGGCTTGGTCGTCGCGGCGCTGCTGCTGGCGGCCGCCTCTGCGGATTGAGCCCTCGTGTTTTTCGGCGCGGGCGCGGCCAGGTCGGCCACTGCCCAGCCCCCACGGCGGGGCGGGGAGGGCGCGGGCAGCGCAGCCCCAGAGGTGGAGGGAGCTCCCCCAGGGCAGCCGCCCGGCGAAGCCCGGGAGGGCTGCTCGTTGCTCCTCGGAGACCGTCTGGATCCAGTTGGCGTCTCCCTGCGCTTTTGCCGCCCATTTCCTGCTTTCGGACGGCGGAGGAGGGCGCGGCTTTCGCGCTGGACTCGTCCGCCCCTTTTCCCCCGAGCGGTCTGTTAACACGGGACACCGGGACGGACAACCGTCGCCTCTGCTCCTGGGGCTCTTGGCGCGTGGCAGCGGCCGGGCTGGGCGGGGTCTCGGGCGCGGCGCGGCGCGGCGGGAACGGGCGAGGGAGACAAGGCGCGGCGGTCGGCGGCAAGGGAAGACGGAGGCGGGCGGAGCCGCTTCGCCGCCCTCCGCGTGGTCCGGTGGCTCCCCAACACCATGGCCCTGGCTGAGGTAGTAGTTTGTGCTGTTGGTCGGGTTGTGACATTGCCCGCTGTGGAGATAACTGCGCAAGCTACTGCCTTGCTAGTGCTGGTGATGCTCAGCGCCGCGGAGGACAATGGCTGGGAATCCCCTTTGTTTTCCGGGGCGCGGAGACAGCCCGCGAACCCCGGCGCCGGGCCACGGAAACCGTTGGGTTCGCGTTTTCCTGAAAGGGAATCTGCGGGCAGAGGGGTGGACCGCGATGCATTTTAAAGCGTGGGGAAGAGTTAAGCCATTGGATTTGCTCTCGAAGGAAGGAGGGAAATTGTGTAAGATACTGATGCATAACTTCTTGCCCCAAATGATGTTATCGCTGCTTTCAGTACTTAATGCAATATTTAGTCTGTCTCTGTTTTGCTTCGTTCTTGAGCTGTGAGTTGTAGTGGAATGGGCTATTATGTCGTGCAGAACTGATACTGGGGGCAGAACAGCAGACCCTGTAATTACAAAGTTTATGTCTTAATGTTTTAGATCTGGTTTCTTATATGCCCAGTAAATTAAAGAGTTTCTTTTAAAATGTAAGCCTAAAGCAGTTTAGATCGTCTAGTTAAACTTTGTTTATAACCCCTCAAATGAGAAGATTGAATGTACAGTAAATGCACTATTCAGTTTTTTTAATGTATTAGAAAAAAATAAATGCTTTTTACGGTATGCTTTGCGAGTTTTTTTGTTTTTGTTTTCTTTGTAGGATCAAATAAATCCTGTTGATGTGCTGGCTTGGATTTTCTGGATTTGGGGGCCTTCAATTCTCATGTTAATGTGGTACTCTATCATTGCATTTTAGTGTGGGAGAAAGGATCTAGGAGTTACAAGTATGATTTCTAGAAACTTAATGGTTTTAAGTCTGACAACATACAGTTGGATTCGTGAGTGGCTTTTAATAGAAAATTGTAGCTTTTGTAGAGACAGTGTAGTTTGACGAATGAAAACTACTTGATACTCTAAATACCTTGAAGTCAGTGTGGAAGATACTAGTATTTTAAAAATTTTCACAAGAGAGTAGATGGTAAATTTTAGTACTTAAAAAAATTGTTCTGTGTTTTGTGCAGAATAGTCGTGAATGAAATGTCACAAAATTTCCTATGGTATTTTGATGCTCAGTTTAAAAAAAAAAAAAAAGGAAATTCTTTGCTAGGAACAAGGCACATACTAGAAGAAAACTTTTTGAATCCAAGTGAGTCTCTTTTTCCTTTCAATAGGAGTTTGGCGCTTTGATAATTCAAGTTACCAGAGTGTACCTTGGTTGAGTTTAAGCTTCAAGGATAACTTTAATAAGATCCCATCAGGATGAAACCACTTATCTTGAATCTTAAAATGAAGAAAATACTTGGATATTATCGTTAAGTTTGCTTGATAGCAAAGTAATTTAAGGACTTATTAAGTGCCTGTTTTTTAAAATGAAAACTTTTGGAATGCCATGTCAAATCTTCATTTATGGAAAAACTAATAATAAAATTCTAACTGTACTATAATTTAATTTTCTAAAACACTTCAACCAAGCTGATAATCTAACCCACTATACTGTTTTAACATTTTTATGGTGAGTCAATGGTTGTTAATGTGCATGTTAAAGTATTATAAAGTCTACCGGTAATTTATTGAACTTTAACTGGATCAGATCCAAAACACTCAATGGTGTATCCAGAAAAACTATTTGTAGTCTATCTTGTGTTTTTAAAGTGAATTTTGTCCAAAACTATGTATTGCCCACTTTGATATATTACTGTTTGCTAAATTACAAGAGAAAATACAGCCACCAGCTGACTTGTTTTTAGTGCCATCGTTAGATTACTGCTCAAATCTCTTATTTTAGAAACAAATCATCTTTTACAATTCTGCATGCTGGTGAAAAGTACCAACCGAACATTTTCATTGTTGATAGTTTGCTACAAGATGAATTTACCTTATCAAAAATACAACTTTCCAGGCAGTATTAATTGACATTTACTTGGTGCGATTAACTTTTTGTTAAAGGTCTACTGTCAAGCATTTAAGTAATTTGTAGTTGCAAAAAGCCACTGCTGGAAAGAACTAAGGCATTATCTTTAATGCCTTTCTCAGTAAGTACTAAACCAAAGAAAAGACAGGCCTTGGTAATGACATTTTAATCCAATTCTCAGTTGAAAGTACAGATGATGTGATGTTATACAAGATACACCAGGTGGAAATGATGCTTGGGGAACACAGTTTGGTGCCTCAAAGTTAAGAGTTGCAAATTGTTAATCATATATATAAAAGTTTCATTTGTAAACTATTTTTAAGTTACCTTTTGGCAGATAGGAAAGACTGATCAGCAAAGGTGCATACAAGACATTTTTGTCTGGTCCAGGTGCCCCCAAAGCATTCTCAGCAGAGGCACCTGACAGCAGATAATTGGTTCTTCAGTGAACAGAGCCCAAGAGCCAAGAAGGCTGTGAGATTCATAACTACACTTTCTTTCTCCCTACTGTTTTATTACACCCTACCACCTCCATAGTAAAGAAACCTGATAAAACTTACTGTTCTTTCCCACTGAACAATCCTCATGATTTCTGCAACAAAAGGTCAAGGAAGCAGTCATCTTCAGAAATGAATTAGGCCAGGTAAGTCATACCCAAAGGAGAACTATGACTATTGTCATAAAAATCCGAAAAGCCATTGGTGCCACTAATAGCTAATTTAGCAACGATATTAAAATTACCTGTATGGTCGTCTAGTGACATTTGTTAAGTGTTTTTGTTAGATTCTATTGTTAGTTACCTTGAAGAAAACAGTAATTGTATAGCTAGGTCACTGCCCCAAGAAAAAACAGAAAAGTTATTACATGAAATGTTTAAGAATCAAAATGTGGACAGATGAAGTTAGTGACCTTCACTTTTGAGACCTGGCAAAAAAAAAAAAAAAAAAAAAAGTGAAAGCTAATGGGAGAGAGTAATGAACACGTAAGAATACTATAATGTAGTAGTTGAGTATTGATTGATTGGTGTCTGGGATCTTGGAGATCAGACATAATTATAGTTGATACTACATTCTAGGTGGCTTAGGTTTTAATCCTGTATTATCTACTAATATGCTAGGGGTGTAATATGAGTTAATTCCATGTAGAACAGTGTTTTCATATTTTCTTCTCTTTCTTTTTTTCCTAATAGGGGGTTGAACCCAAGGCCTCATCCACCCCTGAGCTTCAGCAACTGCCTTTTTTTTTTTTTTCCTGGCTTGGAACTTGTGATCCTCCTGCTTTAGGCTCCCAAGTAGCCGGTATTATAGGCATGTGCCATAGTGCACATTTGAACTAATAGTGTTTTGTTACCTCAAGTTGAGAGTCACTTTTTTGCTAGTTAAATTTCCATTTTAAAGTTACTTTTCTTTAAAACTTCCTTCTCTTTATTCAACATCAAACAACACTTCTTGAAAATATACCACTTGCTTTTGAGTCTGGTTTGGAATCCACTGGTTTCATTATAACAGAGTATTTTTATCATGGAAGTTAGTTTCTCAGAAGACCAAGTAGTGTCAAATGTCACAGAAAAGTAAAGAGCAAAAAGTGTCCACAGTCAATAGGAATTTATATCATTTTTGTAGTTGTAATGCTGTTTTCTGTAATAAAAGAGGAACCTCAACTTTTTTTGTTGAATAATAATTCTGGGTATTTCATGTCACTTTGAACAAAACTACCAAAAGTATTAAGATTCAGAGGTTGCCATTTTAATGTTCTGCACACTATAAAAGCTCGTATTTAAAATAAGCATGTAGATACACGGTTTGGGATAGTTTTAGTCACAGTTGTTAGTCATAATAACACTGTTTTAATGTTACTATGATAGATGGCAGAAAGAGCTGACTAAACCTTAAAAACATTAGCAAATGAAAACATTTTCCTGAGATTTAAAACAAACATTCTGTTCAATAAGACTATGTGAACTGTCAGAATAAAAGTTCTGTGCCCTTCTTAGTAAATGAAACTCATACAAAATAAATGTGTTGTAGATAAATGCATTCATTCTATTTAATAAATATATTGAGTACTTACTGTATTCCAGATAGTAGACATATATAGTACATGAAAACTCTGCTATGGAATTTGTATTCTAATAATATGTTTCTCTATAGTAATTGCAAACAAATAGTGAAGACTATCCATGGGCCAACTGAGTTTTCAAGCCTGAATTCCACTCAGGCACCTTCTGTAGAGCCCTTGCTTCAGAACAATTATTGTATTGTGGTTCTATTTGAAACAAAACAACAAAACCTATTTTCCCTTTTTTTTTTTTTTTTTTGTCATATCATTATTTAGAGAGTTTTTTTTTTTATTATTATTACAACAAGAAGTATTTGTCAGTTGAGCTGTAAAACCTTTAGCAGCTGAACAGTGTAGCAAATGTCTGACTACCTTATAGAGAATTTCTGCTTATGGAGAAAACCTAAAGGTGGCATATTTAGATGTTGCCTTGTGCAGTGTACATTCAAAATGCAAGAGTTTGAAGAAACAAGCATACTATGAGTAGGATGTTGATTGAAGGGTATAGAATGCACGTTGCTGGAACAGAGGTACTGGATTGTTTTAATGATGCAGGAAATGGAGAGCCAATTATGAGCTTTGCTGGGCCTGAGAACAGAAGAAAGAATCAAGTGCTGTATTTCTCAAATTTTATACAGACTACACCTTGGGGTAACTAAATAACTGAGGGCAATTTGTTTATTGTCGAACAATTCCAGTTTAACAAGGCAGAAGTTATGATAGAAATAGAATGTTAACGTTTACAACAGCTAATGAAATAATATAGCTAGGCCTGCTCAGTGGTTGTTAAAAACATTAAGCCAAAGGTTGATAGACAAGTATTTAATTCATGGATCAGGCTGACAACACCTGGACCCGACTGACCAATCTTCATATTACATAACAGCTAGATCTCTGTGCCTCCTGGGGTGATGCAATAGATGACTGTCCATGAAGTTCAAATAATTGAGCTTAGATTCTTATCAAGCTTCTAGATTTACCAATATGTAAGAAACTTAAGATAACATGTTGTTAGGTGCTGTGGAGTAGGTATCCGACTCATAGCGACACTGCGTACAACAGGCAAAACACTATTGTCAGTGCTTCTCTGCTGTTCATAGGGTTTTCAATGGCGGATTGGTTTTGGGGAGTGGGTTGCCAGGTCCATCTCCCATAAGAAAACATAGGAACATGTTAAATCACCACAGGTGGTACAAGTAGCAAAATACACTGAAATCCCATCACTGTGGTATGTGCCTACAATCCCAGCTACTTGGGAGGCTGAGGCAGGAGAATCTCAATTTTTAGGCCAGAGGCAGCCTGTGCAACTTAGACCCTGTCTCAGAAAATAAAAAAAGGAGCTAGAGGTGAAGCTCAGTGGTAGAACATTTGCTTAGCCTGTGTGAGGACTTGGGTTTAACCTACCCAGTACCTCTCCCCCAAAATCTACACTGAAAAATTTTACAGGACAAACTATACGCTTTTTTAAAAAATAAATTGCAAGGAAAAATGAGAAGGGAAACTTACAAATTAAATAAATTCAAAGCTATTTAACAATCAATTGCAATGTGTAGATCTTGTTCAGATACTGACTTGATCGAAGCCATCTGGAAAAAATGAGACAATTGGAATAATTTAAATACTGTCTGAAAAGTCAAAGTTAAAGAATTGTTATGATAATGGTGCTGTGGTTTTTGTTCAACTCTTTATCCTGGAGGTGGGAGGTATGCACACGGGGACTACACATGAAAGTAGCTTAAGCTCCTATTAGCACTGGCTGATGTATGGGGGAGCTTTACACTATTCTACTTTTGCGTACGTTTTGAATGTTCCATAATAAAACATGCAAAAGAAAGACTCCTGTCATTGAGGGACAACCAAAGGGAAATAAACCCATACAAACCACTGGAAGGTCAGTCAGTGAGATGGAAGCGAATTTAGGTGCCCTCTCAGACCACTTGGCAATACTACCTTGCACTAGGTCTATCACAGTATCAGTCTCTATAATCTGGGTCAGATTCATTGAACAACATAGTAGAAGTTCACATATGCCCCAAACAGGGTACAGTTGTTTAAATATATCTATTATAATTAAAACTAAGAACTAATGAGGAATGTTATTTAGTACTTTTACCAAGCACACCATATATATATATATATATATATATATATATATATATATATGTATCTATGTATGTATATAACTTGCTTTAATGCCCTATTAAATCAAAATTTTCCATTTTAAATATTAGTATTTTGCTGGTTCCCTAGTGTTTGGTTTGTTTTTTTTTAATTTTTTTATTAGAAATTTTTAATGTACATCATAATGCGATTCATTTTGACATGCTTTTCATTGTGACAATTTTCATATATGCAATTTGATAAGCATTATTCATATAGGTTACCTCTTACCCTCCTCTATGTTTCCCCCCCTCCCCCCTTCCTCCCTAGTGTTTTTATAGAAGTATTCCTTATAATCCCCACATGTCTGTCAGCTTGCCATGCTATGTGGGCTTGTATGTTGCTGTGATGCTGAAAGCTATGTCACCCAGCAGTGCCACCCATGACGGACAAGTTTCAGCTGAGCTTCTAGACTAAGACAAACAAGGGAGAAGAACTTGGCAGTCCACTCCCAAAACAATTAAATTGCTCATTGAAAATCTTATGAATAGCAGAGAAACACTGTCAAATATGATGCTGGGAAATGAGCCCCCAGGCTAGAAGGTTTTCAAGAAACTGTGGAAGAGTTACCTCCTCAAAGTAAAGTTGACCTTAGTGATGGGAATGGAGTAAAGTCCCTTCGTTTGCTGATGTGGCATGACTCAAAATGAGAAGAAAGGCCACGCGAGGTGGTGCACGCCTGTAATCCCAGCAGCTTGGGAGGTGGAGACAAGAGGATCTCAAGTTTGAGACCAGAGGCAGTCTGCGTAATTTATCAAGGCCCTGTCTCAAAAAGTAAAAAAAAAAAAAAAAGAAGAAGGGCTGGGGGCGCAGCTCAGTGGTCCAGCACTTGCAAAACATGCAAGTGCGAGGCCCTGGGTTCAACCCCCAGTACCACCAAAAAAAAAAAAAGGAAAAAAAAGAGAGAGAAGAAACACAATGACTGCAACAATGGGCTCAAATAAAAGATTATGTGTATGGCACAGTGTATGGTAGTGTTTCATTCTATTGTACATAGGACTGCTATGAGTCAGACCTGACTCAATGACAAAATAATAACATTCCTTATTAGCATACTTTAAAAAAAAAACAGTTCTAAAACAGATACTCTAAGCTCAATCAATTTGCTGAAAAAACCTAGCTTTTTTTGTTTGGCTTGAAATTCTTTCAATTAGTTTTCTTCCCCTCCTCCTCCTCCTCCTCCTCCTTCTTCTTCCTTTTTTCTTTATTATTTCTTCGTCTAATTGAAATATGTACCTTTTGGCCAGCATCTCTCCATCCACCCATATACACAGAAGCATCTGGTAACCACCATTTTACTATGCTTCTGTAAATTCAACATTTTTAGGTTATACATATGAGACCAGGGGCTGGGGTTTAGCACAATTGGTAGAGCGCTGCTGAGGACCTGGGTCACTTTCTGAGGACCTGGGTTTGATTCCCAGCACCACAAGAACAGGATATGGACCTGGCAATCTACTCCTAAAGCAATCCCCAAAAAATCAGCCACTGAAAGCTTTATGAGGGTCACTGAGTCAGACTCACCTGGCATCTAACAACAACAACAACAACAACATATAAGACCATACAGTATTTATCTTTCTGTGCCTGGCTTAATGTCCTGAAGCTAGGACACTTAGCAAATGTCCTCCAGGTTTATACATGTTGTTGCAAATAATAGAATGTTTTTCTTTCTAAAATGATAGACAGTAGTAATTGTTTTAGCAATTTATTAGATTTTTGTGCTTCTGCTTAACTACACCATCTATATGTTTCGCCAATATGACATATAGTATTCCCACTGTTGTTGTTAGGTACTGTCGACTCAGTGTTTGATTCATAGCAACCCTACATACAATAGGCAAAACACTATTGTTAATGCTGCTCTGCTACTCATAGAGTTTTCAATGGCTGATTGTTTTTTGGGATTGGGTTGCCAGGTGCTTCTCCCAAGCCTCCAGCACCTGGTGTTCCCAGGTGGTCTCCCATCCAAGTACTAACCAGGCCCGACCCGGCTTAGCTTCTGAGATCTGATGGGATCGCATGCCACAGTGGTACAGCTGCAAGCAGCACTACCACTAATATATGTTAATTCATAGCAATTAGTTGGTAGTACTTGTATGTATACCACTATTATTAACCTAATAATCTAAATATTTAACTGAGTGCTGGTCTTGTGTTGGAGATAGTAGCAAACTGAAGTGGTAAAAAAGTATAATCAACACCTTGCTGTGGGTCAAAAGAAAACATGATTTTGCATTTAGTAAGCACAGAAAGCCTGCAGCTGTACCACTGTGGCATCCGATCCTGTCAGATCTCAGAAGATAAGCAGGGTTGGGCCTATTTGGTTTTTGGATGGGAGACTGCCTGGGAACACCAGGAGCTGGAGGCTTGGAAGAAGGACCTGGCAACCCACTCCCCCAAAATAATCTGCCACTGAAAACCCTGTGAATAGCAGAGAAGCAGTAACAGTACTGTTTTGCCTGTTGTACCTAAGGCTGCTATGAGTCAGATACTGACTCGATGGCACCTAACAACAATAAGAAGCACAGAAGTCATGTTATTGAATGCCTACTATGTGCCAGACATACACACATATATAAAATAATACTGAAGGAAAAATTTTCCTGGAGCATTATTATAGATACAATTCTTTTAAATTTAGAAATATTGTCTCTGTTAAATACCTTTTATTTCAAAGTATACAACCTGATGACTTTCTAATTTAGTGCTTTAACCTTATCTACTATATACATTGGGCATTTTCTATTTTAACCCTGGCACTTCATCTGTCTTTGAGGTATATTAACAATAGTTTCTATTTGCATAGCTTTTACAACTACTAACACTTTCAGTATTCTTTGGTGACTATCCATGAACCCTATGGAATTCATTATGGAGGAATTGACTGTTTCTTAAACTAAATATTTATGACCTCTCTTGTTGGCTATCTTGTTAAATGGAATCAGAACCACTGTTTTTGCAGTTAGACATTCTCCAATAGTTAAGTCAGACCATGAACAAGGTTCCAAAAAGCAGAAAGATCTCTGCCACTCCCAGGAAATCAGGAAAAACAACATATGAATATGTTATTCCGAAAGTTTGTATGCAGGTTCGTAAATGATCTCTGGGTCCTGGTCCAAGGACCATCTATTTTCCCCTTTGTGACTCCCCCCCGCCGCCCCATTAATAGAATACTTCTTAAGTTTTTCTGTGTGGCTGTTGTAAAAATAACATTGCCCTTCCCCCAAAGACATGGTCATTTGGATGTATAAAGGTGGTTGTGATGAGATGTCAGGTCTTATGCATTTTTTTAATGTTAGAAAAATATAGAAGTGATCTTATAGGTATGTATGTAGTTTATGGCTGTGAAGCTCTTGGAAAGACATAAAGATGATGAAATGCATGCAGCTGAGTTAGGCTAAGTGGAAAGTGTGCCTGCAGCTGTATCACTGTGGCATCCGACCCCATCAGATCTCGGAAGCTAAGCAGGGTTGGGCCTGGTTAGTACTTGGATAGGAAACCGCCTAGGAACACCAGGTCATGTAGGCTTGGGAGAAGGACCCAGCAACCCACTCCCCCACCAAAAAAAAAAAAAAAAAAAAAAATCAGCCATTGAAAACCCTATGAATAGCAGAGAAGCACTGACAATACTGTTTCACCTGTTGTACATAGGGTCACTATAAGTTGGATACTAACTTGATGGCACCAAACAAGTGGAAAGTTATGTTAGAGGACAGATGGAGTTTTGAGGTACTAAGAAGATGATTTAAGGGAATAGGCCATAAAACTGATACAAAGAAGGTTAGCTGATTTCTTCTAGAATTTAGGGGCTTGGTATAGAAAGAACAAAATGGGAAGAGATCAACACCAGAGTTGTACCCCTGGAGAAGCTCTGGGAAATGGTGTGTTTCTGAGATCATTCACTCAATTTTTTCTCAAACATTTGAATACCAGCATATTTGCTAGGTATCAAGACAACTAAGAAATAGCTCCTGTCATCAAGGAGGTGTTTGTGGTATTGTTTTTTATTTGTTTGTTTTGGTTTGGTTTTTCAGTTTTGCTATACTGCTGGGGGGATGAACCGGGGCCTCATGTATACTTAGCAAGTGCTCTACCAGCAAGCTGCACCACCAGCTCCTTTTTCATTTTTTACCTTGAGAGAGGGGCTTGCTAAATTACGTGGGCTGCCTCTGATCTTGAACTCATGATCCTCCTGGTTCCGTGTCCTGAGTCACTGGGATTATAGGCCTGCACCACAGGCAGTGCACTCAAGGAGGTTTTCTATTTTGGGACACAATACATGTATATAAATAAATAAAAACAAAAAAAACAAGTGTCATGTGGATCTGTGTACACTCACATAGCATGGGAACACAGAACACTGACCAATCAGTTTCAACTAGGAAATTAGCTTAGGAAACATGAGGAATGAGCATGCTTCCATATGAGAGAGAGAAGAGAGAAAGAGAGAGAGAGAGAGAGAGAGAGAGAGAGAGAGAGAGGGAGGGAGAAGGAACAGGCATTTCTGTGTTTAAGACTAGCAATAAAAAAGTCATGGGTATATAGAAGGTGATAGACTCTCAAGGAAGAGTAAGTCTAATATAGATGTGATAGAGGAATCCAGGAGCTGGAGGGATGGATGGTGGTGTAGACAAAGAGTCTGGAAATATGATTATGGGCTAGATGACTAGATCGTGAGTGACTTGCAAGAGTAAGGAGTTTTGAGTATTCTTTAGGAATAAGAAAGACAGCTATTGAGGGGGAAAGTTATCCAAGGGAAAAGAAAACTGCACACATACAAGTTGGAGGAGTTGATAGGGGAAGAAGCATTATTATGTGGGATAGGAGAAAACTGGTGAGTGTATAAGGGGAAATTGAGAGGGAATATGAAGATGTGAAATTGAAAAGATACTGTGCCAGGACAGTGGTACATAATTGTAATCCTAGTGGACTCAGGAGGCAGAGGCAGGAAGATCACTAGAGGACTCATGTTAGTAACAGTATCATACTCCATTTTATTAAGAAAATCCATATACTAAAGGCTCCTGGAGGTATGTTTGCTGTTCTATCTATGGAAACCACTTGAAAACACATTGGACAGTGCTTTAGAACAGGCATCAATTGTGTTAGATGCCATCAAATTGGGCCCGACTCATAGTGACCATAGGTACAACAGACTGAAATACTCCCTGATACTGTGCCATGCCCAGACCTGACAGAAAAATTTTTGGTTTTGTGGATCAGAAATAGTCTCTGTGACTGTTTTCCTTCTCTTCATCTTTTCTACTTCCTCTTCATTTTTATTCTTTTTTCTCTTCTCATTAAAAATATAAAATCACTCTTAACCTGTGGGCCATTCAAATACAGGCCATAGGCCAGATTTGATCTCTAGCCCACAGTCTTCTGACCTCTACTTTAGACCTTACCTTTTCTAATGGAGCAGTTGGTTCTCCACCACCCCTCGTTCTGAGCTGCATATCAGAATCGCTACCCTGATGCTATCATGCTTAAGACACTATTGAATATCTAACACAGAGCATGCTTGATAAATTATATATATGTTAGTTTTTTTATCCTTCTTTTTCCTTGTCAGTGGCATTATCTTTACCCATGGCATCCAGCACCTTCTTGCTCTCCTCTACCTCACCAGAGTCCCTAATCCTCCAATACCCTTCTCTTCCTCCATAAGCTCTAGACTTTTTCTGATCTTTTGCTATCATCCAGACTCTGAATTTACTTACCTTAATTTTTTAAAAAACTCATGTTGTTGTTGTTGTTGTTAGGTGCCATTGAGTTGGTATCCAATTCATAGTGACCATATATACAGCAGGTGAAACAGGATGGTTATTGCTTCTCTGTTATTCATGGAGTTTTCAGTGGCTGATGTTTTTTTTTGGGGGAGTGGGTTGCTGTGTCCTTCTCCCAAGCCTACAGCACCAATGTGAATGAAAATAATGGTAGAGTGTTAACATAGAAATTTTATTTAGATATATAGAATAGCAACCTTCAGTGTTTACCTCATGGAAAAAGCAAGAAATTTCCAATGCTTTTGTAGGTCACTTGGGTAAGGCCCCAGAAGTTGATACTCAAAGTATGACATTCATGTTCTTTTCTAAGGACAATTACTGTTTTTTAAGGACTTAATACACCATGGAGGACTATGCTAAAATCCAGCTCCTCTCCATGTTATGGGCCATGATGTTATTTGAAAAATGTTATTAGAAAAACTTTAGATATTAAGTTCAATGTATCTTTTTTTCTCCTCCATAATTTTTGTACAGATTTCTAATTGAATTAAAATAAGTGTCAATAGCAATGTTGAAGGAAGAGGACTTTTGAAGGAAGGGGAGCCAGAAAAGAAAAGGGCAGTTTAGCTGAATTGTTTTTTCTCAGAAAATAAATTTGGTCATGTAATTATGTGGGTCAATGAATAAACATATATAGATACACCTTTATTTAATTGGCTACAACTAGGGTATGATAAATTGCAGAGACCCCAGATTCTAAAGGTCTGCTTCTAACAACATCTTAGCTCTGTGCCCTTTGTGGGCCTGGGGAAGTGCTCTGACTTGCCATACCTCAGGGCAAGTTCTGGAGTGATATTAGGCCATGTCTCTTACTTAAATGATACACATTCTTAGATTTAACAATAATACTGAGTTCTCAGGAAAAATTGAATTCCATCTATAATAACATTCTTCCATAAATTAAAAGCTTGCAAAGCCTTAAAAAATAAACCATCTCACATTAAGAATGAATTTATTAGTAAGTGAATTTAATTCACAAAAGGAATTTTCCCTAATAGGTTATTGTTGGTTTTAATTTTTTTTAAATTAATACTTTTAATTGTTTGGTTTGATCAAATATTGAATTTGAGTTCAAAGATACATTTCCTCTGAGGATGTAGTCTAAAGAGGCCAACTAAATAATGGAAAATCATAGTTTCCAAGTTTTGCAGAGCAATGTTCTCTAGTCATTCCATGGCAAACAGTATGGATGGTTTTTTCAGTATTTTGCAAACTAAGCAACTCCCTCTTACTGATTTTCATTCTTCTTTGCTCATTTTATTTCTTCCCTCTTCTTGTTTGCCTAGTTTCTTAATTTCTTACCACGTAATCTATGGTCATCTTTGAGGAGGAGGGTTGTGGCACCAGTAACAAGGGGCAGACTCACAATTATGTCCTACTGACTATGGCAGCAGACCTCAATCTTTTTGGCATCAGAGACAGGTTTCATGGAAGGCAGTTTTTCCAACGTACAGGGGGGATGATGATTGGACAGGAGGCTGAGCTCAGGTGGTAATGTGAGTGATGTGGAGCAGCTGTAAATACAGATGAAGCTTCACTTGCTTTCCCACTGCTCACCTCCTGCTGTGTGGCCCAGTTTGTAACAGGCCACAGACAGGTACTGGGCAGTGGCAAAGGAGTTGGGGACCCCTGATATTTGGGACTCCAGACAAGTCACTAATCATGAGACTACAGTGTCAATGCTGTTTAGGGAGTTAGTTGATTGAGTAGGCAACTTCAGTTCCTCAGCGATGAAGCTCCTACGTATTTTCATTGCCACCACTTACCTTACAGACAATACACTATTCTGCAGGGAGAACTATAGGGGGCATGGGTTTTAGAGTCAGGTAGCCAAGGGATTATTTCTTCTCGGTGCCATTTAATAGCTATGTGACTTCAGGTCAATTTATCCTTAGTTTCCTTGTTTGTAATATCTAACAAGAGAAGTTCTGAGGGCCCAGGAAAGACCTGACATAAGGAAGCTGTCTCATAAACAATAGCTATTTGAGGTAGTCTAAAAGTTATTTTTCAAATTCTTTTAAAAATTTAATTCAATTTAATTTTTTTCCAGTACTCTTATGCTATTGGTAATTTTTAACGTACAGCTTAATGGGTTTCATTATGATATTTCTATACATGTATTTCATTGTACATTGCTGGTGTTCACTTCCTCCTTACCTTCTCATGACCCCTCTCCCCCATCTCCACCCTCCTCACCAATGGTCATCCTTCTACTTATATGTCTTTTTTGTGAGCATATCTTTCTGTATATGTGCAATATATGTGCTATTTCCTTTCTTTTCTCCCATAACCCTTTCTTCTTTCCCCCTCCCCTTTTCTTAAGTCCATTATCTTTCTCTACTTAGGCCTCTTCTACTTGTATAACCTATATGTTTTAATAATGAATATATACTGAAGCCTAACATCCACATATGAGAGAAAACATGCTATCTTTACTTTCTGAGTCTGGATTATTTCAACTAAAATAATGATCTCTAGTTCTATCCATTTTCCAGCAAATGCCATAGTTTTGTCCTTCTTTATGACTGAATGAAACTCCATGCTGTATATATCCCACAAGTTCCTTATCCACCTGGACACAGGCTGATTCCATATATTGGCTATCATGAATAATGCTGCAATAAACATGGATGAGCAGGTATCCTGTGGTATATTGACTTATATTCCTTTGGATATATAACCAGGAGTGGTATGTTGTTGTGTTTGTTAGGTACCATCAAATCAGTATCTGACTCATAACAACCATATGTACAACAGGCAAAACACTATTGTTGGTGCTTCTCTGATATTCATAGGGTTTTCAATGGCAGACTTTTTTTTTGTTGTGGGGGAGTGGGTTTCTGGGTCCTTTTCCCAAAGAGTGGTATAGCTGGGTCATATAGTAGCTCCACTGTTAGTTTTTTGAGGAACTCCATACTGATTTCCATAGTGGCTGCACTAATATCTGCATTCTCACTAGCAGTGTAGTAGGGTTCCTTTCCCCTTGCATCCTTGCCAATTATTTTTTTTTTTTCATTTTTATTTTTGGCAGTGGTAGCCATTCTGATTAGGGTGAGATGTTATCTCAATGAAGTTTTGATTTGCATGTCCCTGATGGCTAAGGATATTGAATTGTTTTCCATATGATTGTAGGCCATTGTATTTCTTCTTTTGAGAAGTCTCTGTTCAGTTCTTTTGCCTATCTTTTGATACTTTGGGTTTTGATGTTTAATTTCTTTCAGCTCTTTATATATTCTGGATATTAATCCTCTATTTGATGTATAGCTGGCAAATTTTTTTCCCTTTCTGCACACTGTCTCTTCACTCTGTCCTTTGTTGTGCAAAAGCTTTTTAGAGTATGCCATCCTATTTGTCAATTCTTCATATTGTTTCCTGCACTTTTGGGGTCCTACTCAGAAAGTCTTTACCTATGCCTATGTCTTGAAGTATTTTCTCTCTGTTTTCCTCTAGCAGTTTCAAAGTTTCAGATTTTACATTAAAATCTTTGATCCATTTTGATCTGTTTTTTTATAAGATGAGAGAAAGGGATCTAGTTTCAGTCTTCTACATGAGGATATCCAGTTCTCCCAGCACCATTTGTTGAGGATACTGTCTTTTCTCCAACTTATATTTTTGGCACCTTTGTTGAATATCAGGCGACTGTAGCTGCATGGGTCTCTTTCTGGGTACTCTAGTCTATTCCATAGGTGCACATGTCTGTTTTTTGTGTCGGTATCATGCAGATGTTGTTACTATAGCTTTGCAGAATAATTTGAAATCAGGAATTGTGATGCCCCTTGTATTGTTCTTTCTGCTCAGAATAACTAGCACTTTGGGATCTTTAGTACTTCCATAGAATTTTAGGATAGATTTCTCTATTTCTGTGAAGAATATCATTAGGATTTTGATGGAGATTGCATTAATTATGTAGACTGCTTTCATTAATATAGCCATTTTCACAATACTGATTCTTCCAATCCCTGAGCATGGGTGATTTTTTCACCTTCTGGTGTCTTCTTCAATTTCTTTCTTTAGTGTTTTAAAGTTTTCATTGTAGAAGTCTTTAACCAACTTGATTAGGTTTATTGCCAGATATTTTATTTGTTTTGAAGCTATTGCAAATGAGATTATTTTCCTGGCTTATTTCTCTACTTATTGGTATAAAGAAAAGTTATTGATTTTTGTATGTTAATTTGTATTCTGCTACTTCACTGAAAGTATTTATCAGCTCTTAGAGTTTTCTGGTGGAATCCTTAGTGTCATTTAAGTACAGGATTATATCATCTTCAAATAGGGATAATTTGATTTCTTCCTTTCCTATATATATTCTTTTTCTTTTTCTTGTCTTCTTGCTATGGCTAAAATTGATATGAAAATATCAATTTCCTTGCTGAATTTCTCATCCATTTTGGTGACTTTGTCTTCTATATTTGTAGCTTTCTATCCTAGGTCCTGTATTGATTTCCTTACTTCATTCATTTGCCTGTTTGTGTCCTCTTTTAATTCACTGATCATTTTTCCAAATAGACCCTTAAATTTTTGTTTGACATTTCAACTATTTTAGTATCTTTGGATTCAGTACTTAAAGAATCATAGTCTTTTGGAGGAGATGTGTTGCTTTGCTTTTTCATGTTTCTTGTGTTTCTGATTTGTGATTTGTGTATCTGTAGAGGTAGATATCACTTCCTGTTTTATTTGAGGGTTTTCTTAGTGAGCAGCTTTCACTTGAGATCACAATGTCCAGGGCCACTCCCAGAGAGAAGGAATGCCTCTCCCAGAAAGGAAGACAAACCATTATAACAGGTACATTATCTGACCAAATCCGATATAGAAATACACTTAAAATCTCTTAATGCCAACTTCTGCACCACCAATGACCATAGAACAAAGAATGGCAATAATAATATAGAATAACTAATAATAACTAATAATAATATAGAATAACATAGAGTAACTATGAAGTTACAAAATATTAAGAATGAAGGTGTAAGTAATGTTTTCCTGAAGTAAGAAGAAGGTGCAGAGAAGGGAGAGAAAGAATGCCTCAAAGGTGAAGTAAAAGAAAGGAAATAAAGAAGATTTAGAAAGGAAATGAATGTTAGGAAGAGGGAGGGAAAGAAGCTAAAGACAAAAAGATGATTGCACAATAAAGAAAAAGATATATAAAGAGAATTAGATAAACAAAGGCAGAGCAATAAGTAGTAAGTCTAAAAGATTTAAAGTATTTTGTTGTAGTTAGCAGAGCAGCACTCTACCAACTGAGCTAAACCCCAGCCCATGATTTAAAGTATGTTGTTGTTAGGTTGTTAGGTTGTAGGTGCCTTCGCATCGGTATCCAACTCATAGCAACCCTACATACAACAGGTGAAACACTATTGTCAGTGCTTCTCTGCAGTTCATAGGGTTTTCAATGGCCGATTGATTTTTGGGAGTGGGTTGCCGGGCCCTTCTCCCAATTTAAAGTATAGTAAATAGAAAAAGAGAGATACACAAGCAGAAAAATATTTTTTAAAAACTGTTAAAAAAAAGATTAAAATTACATTAGAAAAAATGAAAATGAGGAAATGAAAATTAACAATGAAAAGGGGGAAGACAGAAAAAAAAGAAGTGATACCAACTGGCTCCCCTATAACTCCAGCAGCTCTGGGAGCTGAGTCAGGAGGATCTTGAGCCCCAGGTCAGACACAGTGTACACAATTCAATGTGATCTCATCTCCAGGCAAAAATAAGAAAAAGTCTGGGAGTACTACACCGAGGCACAACACTTACTCCATGCAAAGTTCTGGGTTCAATCCCCAGCACAGCAGGAAGAAAAGAATATGAGAAAGAAGAAAAAGTACTGGAGGAGCCTCATTCTGTGCCCTTCAATATCGAAGTCAGTTAGGTGGAAGTGGTAGTCAGTTGAGGATGGAGTCTTTTTATGTGACCATGGCTCAGACTGTTTGTAGTTCCCCTCAGGAGATGGAGTCATCTTCTCTCCCTGGGGGGGTGGCATTTGCTTCTGAGAAACGTTCTCAAATCTCTTGCTGCCACAACCTCTCAAGTGTCAGCATCCTATCTTCCCTGCTCACTGCAACTGCCTGCTGCAGCTGTGTACTGGAGCTGTGGCAGGTCATCCCCAGGCTGATAATTCTTTGTTTATAGGCCCATTGGGGTAGCTCACTTTTACACAATAGGAATATGCTCAAGGTGGCATTGGTTCATGGCCCTCTGAGACATGGAACATGGGAAAGAGTCACTTCTCCAATGTTGAACCCCCCCACTCAGGAAGAGCCACTGTCTCATCAAGTCCTTAGAAAATTTCAAGGGCTTCAGTGACTGTGGGCTTGTCCTGTGGGACCGCCAATCTGATGGCCAGGGCTATCTGGCTTCCCCTTTCCCTCTGCAGTCAGGACCAGAAATGTGTCCTGCTTTATCCCTCTTGCTGCTTAGGTCTGTTCTGAAACGTGGGACTATCTCACAATCTCCTCTGTGGTTTCCATGCTTCTTTCTTTGGAAAAGACCTCTTTCTTTGGAAAAGAGTCCATTTCTTCCTATTCTAACTCCTTTGTGTTACCATGTCACAGGGAGGCTGCTTTTAATTTGCCATCTTTCAAATTCTTGTTTGTTGTTAGGTGCCATCATTGAGTCTGACTCATAGTGACCCTATAGTCAAAAGAGTAAAACACTCCCTAACACTGTGCCATGCCTGGAACTATGTCTTCTCTGTTATTTGCAGAGTTTTCAATGGCTGGTTGTTTTGGGGATTGTTTTGGGGGTGGGCTGGCAGGACCTTTTCCCATTTAATTTCAACCTCTCTCTCTCATAACCTTCCTGTCTGTCACACACACACACACACACACACACACACACACACACACACACACCATTCTGATCTCCTAAAATTTCATAGTGACTCTACTATTTAAGAGAGTGTTTTGTAGTCTGGGTAATAGCACTTGTTTTCAGTTTAAAGGAACATTCGGGAAACAGCTCAGAATAATAAAAAGCAGAAGTGCAGTATTTCAGTAAAAAAATGGCTATTTTAACTTGATCTATCTTGCCTAATTTTGATGTCAACTTTGTCAAAACAACAGCCAGTGTGAGTCATTTTTTGTTGACTGAAATCTAGCCAATATGGACTTCAGTTTCCCATCTTACTTGCTAAGCAATTACCACAGCAATTGTACAGCATTGCTTGGATTGACAAATAAATGGTCAGAAGTCTTTTGTGTGACAGCCTTCTGGTTCTAGAGAAACTATGAAACTGACCCAAACTGTTGAAGTCTCTTTGTACTGTTGATCTATATAGTGCTCCATCATTAGAGTGCCAGGTCCTCTTGACTGCCCTGTAGAGCAGGGGTGCAGGGCAGGGGTGCAGGACTGCTGGGTACTGCAGTGCTGGGAAGAAGAGGGTGGGGCCAGGCAGCATGCTGAGAGTTTTCTGTAGCCCCTGTGGGCCCCTATCTTTGCTAAAGTATATAGAATTGTTATTGTGACAAGTGCCTTTTTAGTCAAAAGCAATAAATCTTCCCTTGTTTAAGTGACAGATGGTAGGATTGTTACTTCTGTTTCCAGCAAATCCATAAGAGGAAAAATAAACAACTGACATTCAGAGTTTTCCCTGGTTTTCAAGTATACTTGGGGAAAAATGGAAAGCATGTTGTGTCAGCAAGATTACACAGTGTTCATGGTCAATAGAATAACAGGTGCCCAATGGTGTCCAAATCCTAATCTCCATAATCTGTGAATATACCAGAGTTCACCGTGAAGGAGAATTAAGATTGCAGATGGAATTAAGGTTTCTAATTAGCTGACTTTAAACTCTCCCTATTTTAAAGATTATCCTGGGTTATCCAGATGTGCCCAATATGACCACCATGGAAGAGGGAAGCTGAAGAGTCAGTCAAAGAAGGCGACATGACCATAGCAGGCAAGCGATGTAAGGCCTCGACCTGCTACTGCTGGCTGTGAAGATGTAGGAGGTCATGAGTCAAAGGATGCAAGTAATTCTAGGAACTGGAAAAGAAAGGGAAACAGATTCTTTCTTAGACCCTACAAAAAGCCCTTGATTATAGCCCACTAGACCCATTTTGAATCTCTCATTCCCAGAACTATAAGAAAATACTTTTATTCATTTAGGTTATTAAGTTTGTCATATTCTGTTACAGCAACAAAAGAAAACCAGTGAAGCATTTATGAAAAACTTGTTGAGCACCAGGGCACAAGCCTGTGATCCCAATGATTCAGGAGGTTGAGGCCGGAGGATCGAGAGTTTGAGGACAGAGGCAGCCTATGTAACTTAGTGACACTCTGTCTCAAAATAAAAAATAAAAAAGGGGCTTGAGTTGCAGCTCAGTGGAAGAGCACTTGCCTAGCATGTGTGAGGCCCTGAGTTCAACCCCTAGTACTACAGGAAAAAGAGGGGGTGGGGAAAGGAAGGAGAGAGAGAGAGAGAGAGAGAGAGAGAGAGAGGAAGAAGGAAATGAAAAAAGAAAAAACTAAATATCTGAAACCGATGAACCCAAATTTCATCCCTTCTCTTTCCAAGACAGTTTTGAGTGTTTTTTGTTGTTGTTTTGTTGTTGTTTGTGGTACAAGGGGGTTGAACCCAGGGCCTCACACATAGCTAGCAAGGGCTCCACCAGCCCTAGTGCCCCCCACACTTTTAAGTCAGAGTCTCATTATGTTACACAGGCCTTGAACTTGCAATTCTCCTGCCTCTGCCTCCCGAGTTGCTGTGATTACAAGAGGATAGCACCATGCCCAGCCCAAGAGAAGTATTTTAAACAGAGAAATGACAAGGCTAAGACAAAGCAGAAGGTGGAAAGAGCGAAGGGCAGGGCTGGCTGGCTGTGGGTCACAGTGGTCTCTGTTCAGTTTCTACCTTTATCTTTAGCCCAAGTGCTGTCCCAGGCCATGAGCATTCTTCCCCCATCACCTGTCTCCATGTTGCCTCTATTTCTCTTTTCATTTTCTGTTTTACGTGCCATGACCACCTTCCTCAGTTTCCCCTTCCCTAGTTGTTTTCTCTCCTGTTCTTCCTCCTCTACTCAGAGGAGCCGGAAATGGCCCATACCAGGAAGAAGGAAACAGGCATTCCTGCTGACTCTCTCCTTTCCTCACTGTACCAGCACAGACCCTGCAAAAGAACCTTGAATGAAAGCTAGTGAATAAAAGGAGTGGACAGTAAAAGCACTACCCAAAAACAGCAGACAGAAACAGGCCCGGGGAGGGGGACAGGAGATGCCACCTCAGCTGGCTGACTTAGCTGCCACCATTTTCCTTAAAGAAGTGACTCCAGTGTTCTATATATCATCACAGAGTTTAAATACTGTTCCCGTGCCCTTGGGACTACAGTGGAAGCTCCTCCATTTCTCTGTATAGTTAATGGCACACTAAGAGCTCCCAGTAGAGTTTAGGATGCAGAGTTAAGTATTCTGAGTGTAACCAGCCCCATCACCTTCGGTGACCAATTCAAAATTTGATCTGCACCCTAAGAGAGTCAGATTATCTACTGAGCAGCTACTGTATATTTGGCAAAGCACCAGACTGATTTCATGTGCTGGGCTGCAAGCAGCATGTCCAGGGGAGCCTGCTTTTTGGTGGAGAATAATTTGTTTAGTATTGTTATAAGTAGTTGCTATTTCCTTGGCAGAGCATGTAAGCAATTTACTGGAGGTGTGCTGAAGACGTGGGCTTATCTAATTTAGACAAGAGTAGCAAAATCAAAATTCCTCTCCCTGATGATTAGCTCCCAACTCTGTGCTTCCAGAGGGCATAATAACTTCTTCCTCTGGAGCCAGGTAGATGCTTCCAGAGGAAAGAACTCTCACTCCTTTAGGTCTAGCCACTGCCTTTGATATGATCTCCTAGGTATGCCAAATAATCCCTTGATATCATTTCAACCTGTGTTATGTTACAAGTTTTAGTAGGTGCTCTCAAATTGGATGGAAGTAAATCTTTAAAGGAGACCCTCTGACGGCTTGAATTGCCCCACGTTCTTAGGCATACTCCCTGTCAGAACTACATTTTCATTCATTAGAAATGGAAAAGGGGATTTAACGTGTCTAATTCTAATTATATGCCTGCAGCTGTAGCCTTGTGGCATCCGATCCCATCAGATCTCAGAAGCTAAGCAGGGTTGGGCCTGGTTAGTGCCTGAATGGGAGGCCGCCTGGGAACACCAGCTGCTGTAGACTTGGGAGACAGACCTAGCAATCCACTCCCCCAAATCAATCTGCCATTGAAAACCCTATGAACAGCAGAGAAGCACTGACAATAGTGTTTTCCCTGTTGTATGTAGGGTCGCTGTGAGTCGGATACTGACTTGACGGCACCTAACAACAACAATAACAATTCTAATTATGCTATTGCTACAGTTGTCTGACAGGTTTCTTTGGATAGTCCCCCTCTAATCTTACCCATGAAATTGTTATAGGGCAACAAAGCAACATTGACAGGCCCCCTTCCCTGTCCCTCCTGCCTGCTTACCTGAGTTAGATGCTCTTATAACACCCTACTCTTTCTCCTTTGTCAGAGTCATTACAATGAGGTGTGACTGGCTATTTACTCATCTTTGTTGCCACTAAACTGATCCATGGTGGCTGACCCATACCTGTCTTATATCCATTTGTATGTAGACTGCTTAGCCCTGGTGGTGGGTATGCGAGTGAGCGAAAGCCTCTCTGCTACCTACAAACAAATCGTGATTCTCCATGTTTTCTTTCATTTCAATTTTCAACTTTGATTTCTCTTGTGTACAAGCCCTCAGATCTCTTGACTCTCATCTGGTTCTTAGATCTTCATGCTGAGGGTTGGCTCCTGCCTGCCCACCAAGGGTGGTTTGTCTCTGAGATCAGCTGTCATCAATTTGTTCTCTTCTGTATAAACACATCACTTCCCCATTTGGGAGATGGAGCCCATTCTTCTGCCTCCTTGAATCTGGGTTGGCTGGTGACTTATTTTACCAATAGAATATGGCCAATTCTGGGCCTGCTTCTCAGGAGAACAGTTTCCACTTCCTGTTTCTCAGAGATCTGACCTGTCATTCATACTCCTGACAACTCTTTTGGATAAAGAAGCCATGTGGAGGAGTTGGATATGTAAGTGAAGAAGCCATCTTGGATACTCAGCCCAGTTGAGCCTTGAGGTGACTCCAGTCCCAGCCACTATCTAATTGTAATGACGTGGCAGACCCCAAGTAGGACCACCTACATGCAGGCATCCCACAGAACCATGAGGTAGCAGTAGTTGTTCAGCCAACAATTTGTTAGGTGGTTTGCTATATAGCAATAGATGTTCTCAGTACCATCCGTCAAAGTCCCAAACCTAGATTTTTCTGTAAAGCCCTACCATGCAAGTCTAGTTAACACTGATTTCTTCTTTCTCTAACTCTCACAGAAGTTTTGTTTTGTTCTTGGTGGTGCTGGGGTTGAACTCAGCACCTCACACATACTAGGCAAGAGATTTACCACTGAGCTATATCCCCAGCTCATACATAGAATTTACTATACCACACATTTTGTTTATCCAATTGAATAATTATTTTCTATTCTACCGCCAAACAATATAAAACTTTGAAGATACCAATGAAGTATGGCACCCCCTAGAGTCCTTCCAACTAAAGACAGAATGTTTAGGAGCAATGGTGAACACCTGTAAGCCCAGCAACTCAGAAGGCAGAAGTGGGAGAATCATGAATTACAGGCCAAAGACAGCCCACACAACTTAGTGAGACCCTGTCTCAAAATAAAAGTTTAAAAAATGGGCTAAGGGTGCAGCCCAGTGGTAGAGCACTTACATGTATGTGTGAGGCCCTGGGTTCAACCCCTAAGTACCACACACACAGAGGCAGACACACACACACGAAGACATGTTGCCACATAGTGATTCTTAAAGTGTGATCCAGGATCAGCAGCAATAGCATCACCTACTTTCTTCATTCACTTTGTGCAGCTATAACAGAATGCCTCCAACTGGGTAGCTTACAAAGAAAAGAAACATTTCTCACCATTCAAGAGACTGAGAGGTTCAAGGTCAGGGAGCCTACATCTGGTGAAGGCCTTCTTGCTGTGTCATCCCATTGTGGAACGCAGAAAGGTGAAGGAACAGGGGTGGGGAGGGGATTGCATTCATCTGTTTTCATCAGGAAACCACTCCTCTGATAGTAACATTAATCCATTCAGGAGGACAAAGTCCTTATGACCTAATCACCTCTTAAAGTTCCCCCTGCTTAACATTATTGCATTAGGGATTAAGTTTCTACCACATAACCTTTGGGGAACACATCCAAACCATAGCACCTGGGAATCTGTTAGAAATACAAATTCTTGGGCCTGCTGCATACCTACTGAAGGAGAAGTTTTAGGGGCGAGGCCCAGAAGTCCATGTCTTAACAAGCCTTCCAGATAATTCTGGTGCATATTAAAGTATGAAAATCACTCACAGTAGAAAGAATCCCTCGTTTTATGGTCAGAAGACTTAAGAATTTTTAGTTCTGATACTTTTTAGTTGTATATTTATGAGGAAGCTATTTAACTTCCCCAATCTTTCTTTTCTTATCCATAATATGCTAATTCCAGCCTTCTAGAAATGAGAGAGTCAAGTGAGCTATCTGTGACCCTATTCTTAACCCCTGTAAAAGTATTGTAATAAAAATAAAAATTAATGCCCAAGTGACTCTTCACTCATAAGGTAGGATGAGATTAAACATAGGGTATGATATTGTAATTTTAAATTACTTTTCTTCATTTTCCTTCTTGTCCTTGACTTGGTATAATTCTATTTTATTTGTCAGGCTTTGGGCTTCACAGGTTCATCAGCAGCAGCTTAGGTAATAGACACAAGTCAGGTGCCAGATTCTCTGTGTAGACTTCTCTTCTCCAGCAATGACTGGCTTCAAAATAATGTTTACTGTTTTTTGGTGCCAGTAATGGAACCCAGGGCTTCACACATGCTAAGTACATGGTCTATCACTGAGCTACATCCCCAATCCCAAAGTAAATTTTAAAACCCAAGTAATTTCAGTGATATGGCTGAAAACCATATTAAAGTTAATATGTTCAATAACTTCACTAGTAAAGATAAAAACTGAATGAGGAGGATATAAACCAACAAACCAAGTTTTGATTGAATTTAACAAGTATTTATTAAAAATCAAGCTAACTGTGGTAGTGCATGATTGTAATCCTAGCACTCAGGAGCCTGAGGCAAGGGGATTGTGAGTTTGAGGCTGATATCAAACAAACTAAAACAAAACAACAAACCCTATTCATTAGACATATCAACCAGTGAAGATGAATTCACTGTGGGGAATTATAACTTAATTATAAATCTGATTAATGGGGAACTAAATGGAAATCAAACTGTGTACATATTAAGTGAGTGGACAGAGCAGTGAAGGTAGTGTGAGATCCCAGGTCCTTTTGCATGGTTGGGCAGAAGTTACTTAAAAAGAACAAACTTCTTTGCAGAATTCAGGGTAATCTTTCTTAGTTGCAGTCTACCAAGCTGCAAGATGGCAAATCCACATGAAGGTATAGTGAGCCTGGCACCCAAAGAAAAACAATCCCTCCTGTCTAGGGTGAGGTGGCCTAGGAACTTGGATCAGACATGTGGAACTACTGCTCAATTGCCAGTGCCTGCTCATTTCATAGAACTAGGCATGTGATGTGGGGCAGACTGCTGTTCTGGGCCAGGAGCAGGAAGATCCAGGCCTTACTGAGTCATCTCCTAACTGATTCATGCAGTGAAACTGGACAAGTCATTTCCCCTCTCTGGGCCTCCATGTACTCATTTTGTAAAATGAGAAGGTTGAATTACTAGGTTTTTCCATGCCTAAGATAAAGAGGTTGATTCTGGAGATGGACAAAAGGGCTACAGTTTAAGAAAGGAGGCTGCTGCCTTTAATAATGGGAGGCAGTAGAGCCTATGAGATGCTGTACTTTTTTATGAAGTGTCCCGTGATTTAGTCACTGATGGAGGTTGCTGTACTATATCTAACATCACAAGCCAATGATTGCCTCATATCACAGTGACTGATGGATGGATTTTCTGAGTAACAACCTGCATAATAGACCTTAGAAAAATAAGGAATTATAGCCAGGCAAGATGGTGCATGCCTGTAATCCCAGCACTTGGCAGGCAGAGGCAGGGTGATCACCAATTTGAGGCCAGCTTGGGCTACCTAGCAAGACCCTATCTCAATAAACAAACAGACAGCCAAACAAATAAAGGAACATTTTAGCTAGGCATGGTGTAATACCCTATAATCCTTTGGAGGAGAGCTATTGGCAATGAGCAGAGACAGCCCAAGAAGACTATGTGGCTTGCAAAGGGCAAGGCCATAGGGGCAGAGCTGTCCAAATCTGTTGGAGCACAGATGAATCCACCATGTATGCCAGATACCAGACATGGACCTGCTGGGGTTCAATGTTTGTCCTGCAGGGCTTTGATCTTGCTTTAGTCCACTCTTTCTTTGCTATCCTTCTGTTCCTTCCTTTAGGAATGGGAATGTGCCATTGTATACTAGAAGTATGTAACTGGTTTTTGTTTTTTAGGGGATCACAGCTAAAATTGTCTTGAGTATTTGTAAAGACTGAATTTAGGCGCTTTTTGTGTGTGTGTGGTACTGAGGGGGCTGAAGGGCTGGGATTTAGCTCAGTTGGTAGATTGCTCCTCAGAAGTCTCTGGGGTCCTGAGTTCTATTCCCAGCACTGCAAAAATGGGAGAAGGATGTGGCAATCCACTCCTGAGGCAATCCTGAAATAATTAGCCATTGGAAACCTTATAAGGGTCACTATGAGTCAGACATGTCTCCTAACAACACCTAACAACAACACCTAACAACACCTAACAACAACACCTAACAACCTAACAACAACACCTAACAACAACACCTAACAACAACAACAAGGGGCTGAACCTAAGGCCTAGTACATGCTTTCTAAGTGCTCCACCACTGGGCTTTTTTTTTTTTTTTTTTTTAATTGAGATAGGGTCTTGCTAAATTACACAGGCTGCCTCTGGCTTTGAACCTGCAATCCTCCTGCTTCTGCCTCCTGAGTCCTGGGATTACAGTTGTGTGCCACTGTGCCTGGCTAGCCTTAGACTTCTGAATAGTGTTGGGACTGATAAGAGACTGGGGACCCTTATAGTTGGAGTATGGGAGAAGGACCTGGCAATCCACTCCCAAGGCAATCCTGAAATAGTCAGCCATTGAAAACCCTATGAGGGTCGCTATGAGTCGGATACCGACTCGACGGCACCTAACAACAACAACAACATAGTTGGAGTAAATGCATTTTTCATGGAGATGGCATGAGCCTTTGGGGTCCAGGGGCAGAGTGTCATGGTTTGAATGTAAAATTACCCCCCAAACTTATATTTGAACATGTGTTTCCTAGTGGGTGGTGTTATTTTGGGAAGCTGTAGAACTTTGGGAGGTGGGACTTACCTGGCAGAAGTAGGTCATGGGGAGAGGCATTAAGGTTTACCCAGGCCCCTGAATTCACCAGTGTGAAGAGCTGTCCTCTACCATAGGTTTTGCCATGTGCTCCCGCCAGCATCTCGGCCAGGTCCTCCCCACCAACATGGACTGAACCCTTGGAACTGAGCCAAGTCAGTCTTTCCTCCCTTGAATTGTTCTGTCAGATATTTTGCAAAACCTAGTGACCATAGGAATATAGTTGAAGAAAAATGAAAACAGCAAGAAAGGAGTGTCAGTTACCTATGCTTTGCTATCTTGTAGGTCCTGAGGAGCAACATGTAGGGCCACGTGAGCTCAGGGTTGTTCCCAGGGCTGCAGTCATCGCATTCACATAGCTGTTGGCAGGATTCGGTTTCTCCTGGGCTGTTGCTCATTGTTCACCACATGGGCCTCTCCATATACCATCTTACAACATGGCAGCTTGTTTTATCAGATCAAGGAAGCAGGAGGAAAAGAGAAAGTGCCAGCAAGAGAGAAAATGCTGGCAAGATGGAAGTCAAAGTCTATTGTAGTTATCTAATCTCACCAATTCACCTGCAGCTGTAGCACTGTGTAGTCTGATCCTGTCAGATCTCAGAAGCTAAGCAGGGTCGGGTCTGGTTAGTCCTTGGATGGAAGACCACCTGGGAACACCAGGTACTGTAGGCTTAGGAGGAGAACCTGGCAACCCCCTCCCCCCCAAAAAAAATCAGCCATTGAAACTCCTATGAAAAGAGGAAAAGCACCGACAATAGTGTTTTATCTATTGTATGTAGGGTCTCGATGAGTTGAAAACCAATTCAATGGCACCTAACAACAACAATCTTAGAAATGATATCCATCACTACTTCCAGATTCTGTTCCTTAGATCAAATCACTAGGTCTAATCCACATTCAAAGGAAAGGTTTTCACAAGGGAGCCAGTACAAGGCGGTGGGATCCTTTGCAAAGCTGCCTCCCCCAAAAGGCTTTCTATCCCAGAGGTTCATTTTTATCTGGAGAACTTCCACACTTCTGAGGCCATGAGAGAACACAGTCACATAGCCAGGAGAGGTGGAATTTCCTGATTTATGGGCCATGTTTGAGAGTTCTCTTTCCTCAAACTATTTATTCTCTCATTAAATAAGTAATGAAATATAGATCTTCTCTTACCAGGTACTATGTTAGGAGCAGGGATACTAAGATGACCATAAATTTGTCTCTGCTCTTGTGGGTTGAAGAAGGGTGGCAAAGATAGCAATATTTACATCTGTATAAATGAGACATACCCCAAATTATCTATGGAAAATCTTATCACTGAAAGAGATTGTCCTAATTTTTCAGTTTTACCTTTTCACATGTGGATCAAATGTTCAATGGTATCCATGAACTTAAATAAACTTTACTGTTGTTGGTGTTAGGTGCCGTTGAGTTGGGTTCAACTCATAGTGACCCTATATAAACAGAAGGAAACACTACCTAATACTGTGCCATGCATATGATTTTTTTGTATTTGAGCCCATTCTTGTGGTCATTGTGTTTCTTCTCATTTGGAATTGTGCCACAACAGCAAATGAAGGTCCCAGGGGCTTTATTGCATTCCCATCATTAAGATCAACTCTACTTTGAGGAGGCTACTCTTTCCCACTTATTTCTTGAAGGCCTTCCAGCCTAGGGCTTCATTTTTTAGCACTATATTTGACAGTGTCTAAAGCAGTATAACCTTGGTATCTGATCCCACGAGATTATGGAAGGTCGGGCCTGGTTAGTACTTGCATGGGAGACCACCTGGGAACACCAGGTGCTGTAGGCTAGGGAGAAGGACCTGGCAACCCACTCCTGAAATAATCAGCCATCAAAAACCCTGTGAATAGCAGAGAAGTACTGTCAATAGTACTGGGCATGGGACAGTGTCAGGTAGTGTTTACTCTGTTGTACATAGGGTTGCTCTGAGTCAGGCTGGACTGATGGCACCTAACAATGACAATATTTGACAGTGCTTCTCTAGTCATAGGGTTTTCGATGGCAAATTATTTCAGGAGTGGGCTGCTGGTTCCTTCTTCCTAGTCTGTCTTAGTCTGTAAGCTCAGCTGAACCCTGTCCACCATGGGTGGCCCTGCTGGTATCTGAAATACTTGTGGCATAACTTTCAGCATCCCAGCAACACACAAGCCCCCACAGCATGACAAGCTGACAGACATGTGAGGGTAAATAAACTTTATGAACCCCTTTAAAAAATTTTTAAATATGTTTGCATCAAAGATCACTCAATTAGCAGTCCATTGTCATCCTCATAAACTCCTTCCTACCTCTTCCATTCACCTGTCCATTTCTTTTTCCTTTAAGCTCTGTTTTCCACCTGTGGTTAACATAACCACCCACCCCATCTTCCCTTCTCCAATTGCTCTTGTCCCTCCTGACCCAGTGCAGTGGTCAGCATTCAGGAAACACTCCCTGATCCTTTCAGACTCTGAAACACTCTTTCCTCTGATCTCCACAGCACTCTCTTCACCTCTATTATTGCATCATCTCACTGGAGTTTTACATGTTTAGATGTTTGCTTCCCTAGACCTTAGGCTTCTTATTCATCTCCACATCCCCTGAAATATATGAAAGAGCTTCTGAAATGTTTGCAAAATGAATAAATAAAAACCCAGAGGCTGTCAGAGCTCATCCAGAACTGTTATTCACAAGCACAGCCTGGGCCTCGTGGCAAGCCCTTGGGCTACCAGCCTCCTGCCCTTGATATGCAGACACTATGGCTCCTCCAAGAAAAACTTTCTAAGAGTTCAAGTCCAAAACATGCAGAGGTGTATTAAATAATGCAATCCAAAGGGGAAGCTGAACAATTTCAGGTAAGATAGGAAAGGATCAATGTGTGAAAGTAGGGGTCCTGGAAATGCTGTTTGTAATGGCCTAGAAGCTACTCCCAAGGAAATGTGTGTTCTTGGAGACAAAATAAGTAGTGCTACATCTTTATAGAGCAAACTAGAGCTGTTACAGAGACTCACAGCCTGTGAGGTTGAACAAAGGGAGGTTAAAAAGAGGTGTCTTATTCTTTAACTGAGGACAACAGTCAGTTCAGTCATAATTTTGATATGGGACAATGAGCTGTTCAGAGGGAAGAGGAGGAAATGGGCAGGCTAAATATAAGAGGAAGAAAAAGAAGTGTCCTCTGAGCGGCCTGGGGGGAGCTACCCAGTGAGCAAAGGAATGTGAAAGAACTGAGTTGATTTTTGTTGTGATGACAGATGAGTTTCCTGCAGTGTCTAGAGAGCAGCCCAGCAGGCAAAGGCAGAGGAGCAGAACTGGACCATTGTGCCAGTTGTCAGGAATGCCACTGCAGAGCTGCCAGCATGCTGTTCTTAGAGAAAACCACCAGAGTTCAAGCTGAAATGCTGCGGAGACTGCACTCAAGATTGTGATTTCTTTTTGTGTTGTATGCCATATTAGCGGAGCAGGATTACTTTAAGCTAAAACAACAGTACCAGGACTTTGGAGTTAATTCTGTTTTGTGATTTTTGGCTTGCCACGTTATCATTATGGTTAGATGTGCTCAAAGGAGCAAGTAAAGTTTTCCATTATTTTCTTTAGAAAATCAGAGAAGACACCCCACTGCTCCTCTTTACCAGGTGGTGAAGTTTGGACGTGAGACACTGTTGGCAGTCACACCTTTGGGATCCCCATCAGCAGTACACTGGCTTGGGTAACGTGGGCCATCTCCATCTTTATCTCCTCTCTTTCTACCAGGGCTACAGTAATGTTCGCCCTTTGTCCCTCACCAACTTTGTGTCCTTCAAGACCCTGTGCAGTGGTCTACACAGGAGAACCTCCCATGGTCCTCACTGAGTCTCACATGCTTTGTACTCCGATTTTCCATAGTATTTTCTTCTATTATTTATCATCTCAGGTGTTGCACATTTAGGGAGCTGGACACAGGATCTTTGTGCCATGTGCACATGCTGTGGCAGGTGGCCCAAACAAGTCCCTGCTCCTGACCTCCAAATCCATTTTTGTTTTCTGGGAGGTAACCCTTCCCTTCTGTTCCACTTTGCTCTTGAAATAGAACTAAATGGGCCACCTTCGTTTCTACTCAAACATTGGATGAGACTAGTTAGTGCTGACAGGCTGCCCTCACCCCCACTGATGCAATTCTATTCGGGAGGATTGTACTTGCCCACCTGGATAGGTGGCAGGACAATTACTGACTGCCTTCTAGACCTGCTTCAAAGCTTCCTGTAACCTGACAGTGAATGAAATGCACAACCTTCCCACTCAGTGACATTTAAGGCAACCACTCATCAGTTCAAGCAGCAAAATAAATTGATACTCAGCTGCTCCCAGTCTATTTTTCTGGTTAGAGCTATAAATAAAAGAAATGATTGTGCCACACCAACCTGCCCCCTCCCCCAAGCAATCAAGTTCTGCCTCTCTCTCTCTCTCTCTCTCTCTCTGTCTTTCTCTCTCTCTCTGGCTTTGTTCTGATCCCTCTGAGAATCGAGTGTTAAGAATTATATTTGGAGGTTGCCTAGTGCTATGTGTCTAGATATGAGACCTACACTCATAGATAAATATAATAAATGAATGAGGGTACATTTAAATTACATGCCCACCCTTACTGAATTTGTAATTCATTCATATGAAAATATTTTCCAATAAATATAACTCTCTCAATAGTCTTATTTAGTCCTTTATTCATGGGACTAAGTTGCATCACTCAAAGGTGACATTTAAATGACAATTACGGCAGTAATACAAAATAATGACCTTATGAAGCGTGGTGTACTGGTGTGCTTATCCAATAATTTGTAGGTCCCATAAATACTCGTTATGATGTCTGACGATAACTCAAAAGGCAAGAAATACTTTTCCCACATAGACTGTGAAATAAAACACCTTAAAAAGCATGTTCTAATACCTATACCCTAATACCTCCAAATTTCTTCCCTTCTAAGCCACAAATGTGTTTTCCCCTCAATATTGAAGCATTAAAAATAAAAACAACATCCTTCCTCCCTCCCACTCTGCAAGCACTGATATCTTTGTATAAACATGGTCAGGGAAAAAAAGAAATGGAATCAGACTCAGACAACCCAAACGATTTTCACCCTCTTTCAAGCTAAATGTGCTTTAATTGGCATGCTGGCAATTTTGTCAAATCCCCAACTTCTAAAAACAGTATTTTATTTCTTCGGTCTCTGCAAAAGCTAGACTTCTGCCGGCCCCAGTGCACTCTACGTTGAGGATGTTACCAAGTCGATTTTCCTGCTTCAACCAAGAGGCTGCTCCCAGGCGCTGCCCTAAATTAATAAGGCCAATCAGAAACGCACAAAGCCTGGATGGCCAATCATTCTTCTCGAGGTTTTTGCCGTCTTCTCTGCGGTCAGATAAATCATGTTAAAGCTATTATATCAATGACCATAAATCAGGGAGGATGGCGGGGCGTCCCTTCAGAGGACTAAGATGATTCCCGCGACTGCGCCCTGAGGAGTCACGGTGTGATGGGGGTGGGGTCCTGCAGTGACAGAGAGCAGCTCGGTGTCAGGATCCCAGGCTGACCTCGCACAGCGCCCCCAGCTCACGTTTCGACGGCACCCAGCTGTGGCCACGCGCCGCGCAGAGACGGCCTCGATCCCCACGCGCGGGGACTCCCTGTGCGCGCCCCGCTAAACTATTTACAGCCGAGGTTAGGCCGGTGACCGCTCGGATGGAAAACTCATTTCTCAGCCTGGCTTTGTTTACTCCCTTATTAAGGAGCCTCTCCTTCACGGTGGAACGGCCGCGAGGCGCTGCGGGCGGATGGGCGCTGGGGAACGCGGCGGCCGCCAGCGCGGGGACCCGGCGCGCAGAGGAGCGCGGCGCCCGCGGGGACAAAGGCGCGGGAAGCCGGGGCGCCTCGGTCTGCAGCCGCGCGGGGCCCGCCGCATTTCCTCAGCGTGGGAAAAGTTCAGCGGCATGGTAGCTGGTTCCTTGCTCCCTTTTCCCGCACCCCCTTACCCAGCCACACGTTCTTTGTAAAGGCAGAACAGAACAAAACAGAGAGAGGGATGTGCTTTCCCCTCGGTCTAAAGCTCTAGGTGGAGATCCAGTCCGCCCTCAGACCCCTTTCCACCTGCGGCGGCCCACGTCCCCTGGAAGAAGGCCCTGCACGCCCTGGAGTCTGCCCTGCTGGTGGAGCCCTGGAACTGAGCCAAGATGGATCCGCAGAAAGTACTCCCGGGGCGGGGGGTGGGGGGTGGGGGCTGCTCTTCCCTTGGCATTTCTTCAAACCCAAGCAGGCCCGCGTGTGCGTGGGAGCCTGCATGTCCTGAAAATCCTCCTGCAGCCTCGGCACATCTGGGTCCCCTAACCATGCATATTCATGCCCGAGAGCAGTAAAGCCCAGGCAGCTGCTTGGAGCCCGTGAAGTGTGTGCTGAGAGCTGACCAAGCCCCAGCCGCTAATACCAAGAAGACAGAGCTGCCTCCCCTCTGCTTCTGGGGCAGGGCCCTGTAACACTTGACGCAATTTTTGTTTAATTTCCCCTAAAAGGGACAAAGCAAACAGAAGTCTTCAGTAGAGGTGTGGAGGGGTTTCCACCATTCTTCCCCCTACTGTAGAAATCGTAATCTGTCTCTTGTGTCCTACCCAGTTCCCTCACCCTCTTGGAGGAGTAGGTACTATGAGGGTTGGTTCGTATTCTTTCTTCTGCATATGGTCGCTCTCCCGGCTTGCTGTGTTCCCCATCCCTTCCTCTATCATCTTCCCACTGAGCAAGCTGCTCTTCTCCTTTCCTTTCTTCACAGGAAAAGTGGATTCCTCTTCTGCCTTCCTGACGTGCATTGCTATCACTTTCCTCAGAAATGCCCCCTTTTCCCTAGCATTTCCTGGGACAGCTGCTCTCCTGCACAGTCTAGGGGGACCCCGGGATGGGTAGCACTGGGAAAAGAACGTCAGAGAAATGTTTGATTGATTACCCTCCCAACCTGGCCACCCCACAGCTCTTTAGGACTCCAGTCCAGTGAGGGGCACTGTTACACCTTTGCTTTGTGTCCCATGAAAATTTGCATGTTAAATTGTAAACCTCCAGTACCTCAGAGTGCGACTATTTTAGAGACAGAACCAATTAACGGGTGATTAAAGAGAGTCACATGAGTGGCCCTAGCCAAATCTACTAAGGAAATTTGGACACTCACAGAAACACAAGGATGCACAAGAGAAAAGACTGAAGAGAGGCCATCTACAAGGTAGGAGAGAGGCCTCTGGAGAAACCAAACCCACTGTTACCTTGACCTTGGAATTCTAGCCTCCAGAACTATGAGGAATAAATTTCTGTTGTTTCGGACACCCAGTCTGTGGTAGATTATTATGGTGGTCCCAGCAAACTCATACAGGCACTAAGGAAGCCTGCCTTAACATTCCTGTGGCCCTGCTTCCTCCTCTATGACTTGGAAACTCTTTCCCTTGGATGGTGCTGGCCTGGCACAACTTTTCTTTCTGTTATGTTCCAGGTGATAGGTTGTCGGGTTTTGTTTTTTGTTTGTTTGTTTTTTGACAAGAACTTACTACCCAGTGAAATGTCTCTGTTGATAGAGCTTTCTCTCTACCCATCTTGTTTGATGTTCCGTTTTGTCCTATGTAAGGTTTCCAAATAAAATACAGAACATCGATTAAACTGTGAATTTCAGATAAACAGAAAATAACTTTTTAGTATGTCTCAACTATTGCATGGGACAGACAGTACTGAAAAAATTCTTTATTTGAAATTCAAATTTAACAGGACTAGATGTCTTTCACACTGTACTACATCTTCACAGATGAAGCCAGGTGTGCTGGTGCACGCCTGTAATCCCAGCATTCAGGAGGCTGAGGCAAGAGGATCAACTAGAGTTCAAGGCCAGCCTGATCTACATAGTGAGTTTCAGGGCAGTCTGGGCTACACAGTGAGAGCTTGTCTCAACCAACCAACCAAACAGACAAACAAAAAACCCAACCCACCAAATAGAAACCTAACAAATGATTTCAATACTCCACAGCCGTGGTTTGGAAGCACTCTAGGAAGGGGCAGACATTAACGAATAAATGATGTCATTGGATTTAGGCTCCTTTAAGCTTAAAAACAGTGGATATAATTCTGCTAAAAAATGTCATCTCATCACTCTTTTTACTGCTGAACCCAGAGGCAAAGGTCAAGTAGATCTTCAAAACATGCCCTGTTAATATGTGAAATGGTCATCTTATTTCAGGTCAACTTAACCCCTAAAGAGAGATGTCAAGAGCTATAATTTTGGTACCAGTGCAGCAAATGATTCTCCATCTTGACACTTCAAGTTTTGAAATAAATAGTGCAGCTGGACAACCTGGTAAAAGATTTAGCTTGTACCATTACTTTTATTACAGGCCAATGCTCAAGAATGTAAGATGTTTTAAGCATACTTCTAGTTCAAGAAGATTTGGACATGATTTTGTTCTGCCTTCCAGACCCTGGATAGCTGTCCTTTTAAACTATTAGTTGACATGAAAGGAGAGCTAAAGTTTACCTGCTCATCACTTTGAATTGAAAAATTCATAGAAAATCCAGGTAGTATGGTTAATACCCTTGAAGTTGCACACTGTTCATTCAGCTTGGGTAAAGGCCTTATAATTGAGTCTGGAACTCAATTGCCAAAATATACCTTTATAACAAGTGGTAAGGAGCTGCTGGCGTAGAGCTCCAGCCAGGTAACAAGAGTCAAAACTAGAGTGAATCCAGGTGTGGTGATTTGTGCCTATTAGTCCCAGCTAGTCTGGAGGCTGAGGCAGGAGGATCATTTGGGCACAGGAGTTTGAGGCCAGCCTGGGCAACACAGCAAGACCCTCATCAAAAACCAAACTAAAACAAAACACCTCCCTAGAATGAGAGAGAAATAAGTTGCATGTGATGGAAACATTTGCAATAGACAATGGTGCTAAGGGGTCAGCAGATGACATTGACTGGTTAGGATGGCTCACTGCAAAGTGCAGTGATAGGAATTAGCCACAAAAGGACTTGTTAAAAATGACACAAAAAGACTTGTAAAAAATGCCATCCAAATAAGGGTGTACCTAATGGAGGTTATGTGACTACTGCTTATTATTTAGTGACAAGTTTCAGAAAACCTGTGTGGTAGTTGGCAGTTGAGGATAGAATATAAACTTTTGATCTGAAGTCTTAGCTTTAGTGCTCCTTGGCTCTAACTAACTTGAACTTTTATTTTCTCATCTGAGGAAGTGCTTCCAGAATGGTAGTATAAAGATCTCTGAACATCCACTATTTCACACAAGCAAAGAGAATACTGGCAAAAATGGTCAAAACCAACTTTTTCAGCACACTAGAAATTAACCAAAGGATTCCAACAATCTCAGGAACATTTAATCCGGAAAAATGGCTGAATCTCAGTAAGAGCAGGGGACTTTATAGCATTTTTAACTTGACAGTTTCCTTGCCCTTCTCTCCAGCTCTGTGGCAGCCTACAACACCAACAGTCTCATAGCCATGGTAGGCCTGAGTCTCAGCAGATTTGTAGCCACTGGAGGGACAGAATAGGTTTGTGGCTCTCACAAAGCCCTACACCTAGAGAATCATCACTAGTTTACCTGTCTGGCAGCTCCCTCAAAAGGCCATGTCCTCACATTTTGTTTTTACTTGACTTGGTCTCTGTGTACAGCTCTATCTGCAGGGCATTAGTCAAAAACAATCAGTGACAACTGTTTAACATCAGAGCTGTCTGAGGCAGTGATACTAGTTGAGGTCAACACAGGGCTGAATAAAAAACTGAAATATGAGTGGATGAGCTATCCATAGGGGGATGTGAAAAGCACTAATATATTATCAGAGATCTAGAAGTCCTTGAGAATGCTTAGGGAAATATGTGTTCCTAGGAAAGACTGAGAATCTTCTCCCTTGGCTGATTGTAAAGATCCGCAAAAGCAGGAAGTGAAGGCTAAGCCAGAGTTGTAAATTGAATGTGTGCCCCATGTGGGATAAGAAAATTACATGTGAGAAGTTCAATGACCTCTACATAGGATAAATCAAAGATACTCATACCTAGGCACTTTATTGTTAATTTATTAAAGAAGTAAGAGAAATTGGCTCTACCACATACAAGAGACTTCAATAAGATTAATAACTAACTTCCCACAAGAAATCTTGGACACTTGCCAGGTGTAGTCGTGCATATCTATAACCCCAGCACTCAGGAGGCTGAGGCAGGAGGATTGAGAGTTCAAGGACAGTCTGAACTATATAGCAACATCATGACTCAAAAAAACAAAAACAAACCAAAACACACAAAAAAGCCCCAAAACAAAAGTGACAACAACAAAAAATAAATCATGAAGACTAGAAGTGCTAAAAGAGGGGAAAAACAAAACAAAACAAAACAAAAAAACCTGTCAGTCAAGAATTCTACATCTAGCAAAACTCTCTTTCAAAAATGAAAGAAGCTAGGCATAGTGGTGTGTGCCTGCAATCCCAACTACTCAGGAGGCTGAGGCAGGAAGATTCCAAGTTTGAGGCCAATCTGGGTAACTTACTAAGACTGTTTCAAAAAAGAGGAGAAAGAGAGAGAGGGACAGATGAAGACGAATGGAAAAGAAAGGGGGGGAGGGAGGAAGAAATATTCCCATTGAAAGAGTTTTCCCCTAGTAGACCTGTTTTATAAGAATATTAAAGAGTAAAAACTAATAAAGAGTTCTATAGGTTGAAATGAAAGAACATTAGACAGAATCTAGTAAAAGAAGATACATGGGACATATAAAAGACAGTATAAATGTATTTTTATTTGAAACTCCTTTTTCTCCCATATAATTTAAATGACAACTATATATGGACTGCCTGCAGCCGTACCAATGTGGCATCTTATCCTGTCAGATCTTGGAAGCTAAACAGGGTTGCCTTGCTCAGTACTTGGATGGGAGACTGCTTGGTAGCACTAGGTAATGTAGGCTTGGGAGAAGGACCTGGCAACCCACTCCCAAAAAATAATCAGCCATTGAAAACCCTCTCTGAATAACAGAGAAGCATAGTGTTCTGTCTGTTGTATACAGGGTCGCTATGACTTGGACACTAACTTGATGGCATCTAACAACAACAACAACAATATATGGACTAAACATTCTAACCAAAAGGCTAGCAAAATGAACAAAAAACATGATCTAATCATAATCTCTGTATAAGACAGCAGTCCTGAACATTTTTGGCACCAGGGACTGGTTTAGTAGAAGACAATTTTTCCATGGATTGGGAATGGGGGGATGCTGACCTGACAGGAGGTGGAGCTCAGGCAGTAATGCAAACCATAGGGATTGGCTATAAATACAGAGGTAAATACAGATAGTACCATTGCATAGCCTGGCGGTTGGTGATCCCTGCTATAAGACACTTAGAGTCAAACATACAAATAGGCTGGAAGTGCATGGATGGCAAAAAATATATATATCTACATATACTGTGAAAAAAGTAACCAAAAAAATCCAGAAGTGGTTATGCAAATGTGTGACAAAATAGCCTTTAGACGAAAACTGCTACTAGAGACAATGAAGGATACTTTATAATGATAAAAAGATTAATCCACAAGGAAAACATAACAATTATAAACAAATATTCACCTAACAACATAGTTTGAGCCTCTAAATAGATGAAGCAAAAGCTTACAGGACAGATGGGACAAACAGAAAATATAATAATAATTGGAGACATTACTATCTTACTTTTAATCACAGATAGAATAGGTAGATAGAAGATTAACAAGGAAATTGGAAGAATATGATAAATCTAATAGAAACCTATAGAACATTCCACCCAACAACAGAATACATGTTCTCATGTGCATGTGAAACCTCCAGGATATATCATACATTTGACCATAAAACACCAATAAATTTTAAAAGACTGGAGTCAGACAAAGTATATTTTCTGATTACAATAGAATAAAGCTATTTTCTCATCTATAAAAGGTAATAATTTTTACTTGAGAAGATGATTAAAAAAGGCCAGATCTCAAGCAGGGCATCATAAGTAGTAAGAACAAATTACATGTACGTTTATCTTTGCCTCATGGCTGGAGTGTGGCAAATTGGGAGTTAACTTACTCCTTGCAAATTAGAAAAATAATTAGCCATTTGAATCAATGGGCAATTATATAACTGATGCCGTGTTAGTATTGAGAAAATATAGTATCACAACCCTAATGCATCCGCCACCAGTATGGCTAAAAGCTGACTGTGGGACTATGTTAGCAATAAAACTAGCATATTTATAAGTTATCTTCTGTTTATAACTTAATAAAACAAGATAAATGATTATGGATCTATCTACTTTTCCATTAGCAATAGGACACCAGTGTTCATTAATATGTTTGATTTCTTCATTTATTTCACAACAGAGAAGCAAAATCAGGCTACACTTTTATGAGTCAATTCTTTCAGTCAAGGTATAAAGCTTGTCTTTATACACCCTTAGAACAGATCCTTGTTCAGATTGTCTATGACTGCTTTTGTGTAACAATAGCTGATTTGAGTAGTTGTGACAGAATCCAAATGGCCCATAAAGCCTAAAATATTAACTACCAGGCCCTTTATGGAAGAAATTTGCCAGCCCATAACCTAATAACTAAATAATCCCTGGGTGGGCCTGGCAGATGATATTCCAGGAAAAACAGTGAAAACACATGTAGTCATCCGTTTATTTCCAAGTTTGCATAACTTTCTTCAACATAGCCAATCTTGTTTTATCTGTAAACCCATTCATCCCTCCCTGCTTAATTGCTCTGAAGCAATTCCAAGACACACATTATAATTTTTCATTTATAAATATTTGAGTCTATTTGCATTGTATTTTGTAATGCTAATGACAGCACTTATCTTTCTTTCTTTCTTTCTTTTTTTTTTTATAAGGATGAGAACAACTATGTTGTTGATTTTCCATTAGGTTCTACTGTGCAACTGGTAGAATGGCCAGATGTTCTCTGACTTGTGTTTAAGGCTTCACATTCTTAAATGGGAAATTTCATTTCTTCACCTAGAATGAGAGTGGAGATTTCACAGTTGTCCAGAAGTGTCTTCCAACTCTTTTTCTCACTGATCAAACTCTACAGGGAAGTGATGGCTAATAGAGATGTGCTGAGACCACTATTAGCAGTTTCTACAGTTCCTTGGTTTAAATCAGAGCTTTCTGGTTACTAATTATACTACTTCCAGTAGTGTTTAAAGGGTGTAAGGTGACTTGATTTCGTCCATTTTGCTGCAATGACTTCACTTTTCTCCCACTCTCATGTCAACCATCTTCCCACGCCTTCTGAATGACCTCATCCACTTCTACTTTATAGTGACTGCATTTGCAAACATTAAATTTTAGGAAGACGATTAAACAAAAAGCTCAGATATATGTGCCCCTTTTAGGGAAGAAGTGCAATGCAATCCTCCAGGTCGGCACTCAGACTTTCCACTGCTGTGCCCCAGGCCCTCTTAGTCCAGCAAACTGATCAGACCTGGTCTCTGGAAGACAGTCAAGGAAACTCTGTTCCTACCTTGTGCTCAGTCACACTCTGAATCTCTTGCAGGTAGTATAATTGGAATCAACAGAGCAAAGGAGGTTAGCTGGCTGGAAAAATCTTGTCAGAAGTGAAAGACAAGAGGCTGAAAGTGTAGAGACATACTGAGCAAGCAGCAGCCTTTTCAAGGCTCTAATGATTAAAAAAATAATAATAAGCAATTAAAAAGGCAGACTAATTGCTAGGATATATAACTCACTCTTTGGCCTGTCAGTTGAAGGAAAATGGCAACAAGTTTGAATTATTTTGTACACAGGGATTTTTCAGTGATAAGAATTTTTAATGATGGTAATTAAAACACGGTGTACATACACCCACATATGATTTTAAGATTGTCTTGTTGTCCGCAACACTCTCAATCAATATAATCATGGAAACTAAAGAACTACTTTACCATCCAAAGGGTCATAAATGATATAACACAGGATGCTGTTATCATAAGCAAGGAATTAAGGAAACTTGTTTTCTTCTTGTGGGCTCAGAGCCCTACAATGGTCATCATTTTCCTGGCTTACTAATGACCAGTACAAGTGGCATGAAGAAACAAAAGCAGAGGAGAATTCTTGCTGGGATCTCAGCTCAGATCATCGGTCAGCCTCTGCACTATTGCTATAAACTGGCTCCCGCATTTTTGTCACTCCACCAGGTTCCATATGAAAGATTATTTCCCAAGTTATAAGAATATTTTTTCAAGCCATTTTCCCTCCCTCCCTCCCTTCCTTCCTTACTCTCCTCTCCTCTCTTTTCCTTTTCTTCAGGGCTGAGGGTAGAACACAGGGCCTCACACATGCTAGGCAAGCTCTCTACCATGGAGCTACACTCCCAATTTCCTTGGTAAAAATTTATATTTTTAAACATTTTACCTTATGTCTTCCAGAGCTTGGTTCTCTTTTATTCCAGTTGTCCATTGTTGTGTGATAAATTATCCAACATGTTGGCAGGGTTATCTGACCTTTTCGTCCACGGTAGTGGACCCTCTCCATTCCCTCAGCCTCAAAAAGGGAATGCCCTTCTTCTGGCACTGAGCACTGAGGATGAGTTGGAAAAGTATCAAGCTTCTCATTATGGGTAATTCTCAGTCTATCTTGTGGACTACTCTACTTGGCTGTCTTCTAAAAAAACAAAAACCTTCAGGCCTCAGGCCCAGGATTTGAGGCCTAAACACTTCCTTTTTTATTATAATACTGCCTGACCCCTATATATAGGATAATGAATCCTAGTGGCCTCAGAATGGGACAGACCTAGAGAATTACTGCAGAAAACTGAAAAAATGGGCTGAGGTTCCTTATGTTCAGGCCTTTATTGCACCCAGGACATGACCAGACCTTTGTGACCCTTGCTCTCCCTCTCAAACACACCTTCTCCACCAAAATTCTTCAGTTTCTAACCATGATAATGATCTTTCCTCTTTCTCCTCTTTGACCTGACCAATCAGCCTCCTCCCACAGCTCCAGCTCCTTCTGCTCCAGCTCCTATTCCAGATCAACCAGCCCCCAACTCGGTACCTCGGCCTCCACCCTACCCTCAGTCTGAAACCCAATCCTCCCCTCCTATGCCATTCTATCCCCTATCCAGTACCCGTTTTGGCTCTAATACCTTCTCTCCCTTAACCCCCTCTACCTTTTCCCTAAACCCCATTCTAGAACGTCAGAGTCTAGTCCTTAATCTTAAATTTTCTCTCAGCCTGCTCCAGATATTAGATGTAAGCTTCAGAAACTAGAAAATGGCCCTCAAACCACACAAGAACTCCTAGACCTGGCCTTTAAAGTTTTTAATAATTGCAATGAGGCAGAAAAACAATAGAGAGTCTCTGAACTCCAGATGTCAGCCTCTGCCCCCAGGGACCCCACAAAGGGCTCCCCAGCCCAAGCCATCCCAGGGCAACAGAAAGGCTCACAATGCAAACCTCCAGGATCTTGTTTCAGATGCAGCCTGATTGGTCACTGGGCAAAGCAGTGCCCTAATCCCAAGCCACCCCCAATGCCATGTCCTATCCATTCGGGACCACACTGGAAGTCAGACTATGGACTGGCTGCACAGGGCCAATTCTTGTCCGCTCCACAGGCACAACTGTGGAAAGATAATGACTCTTTCCACCTCCTGGGTTTTGCCGCTGAAGACTGAGGCTGCCTGAGCTCGGATGCCCCAACAATCATCACAACTTCTGAGCCATGCATAACCTTGATGGTAGCAGGTAGGCCAATTTCTTTCCTTAATAATATTGGGGCAACTTACTCTGCCCTCCTCGAGTTTCAGGGACCTCTTTGCCAGTTGGGAATTTCTATTGTGGGTTTTGATGGTCGTATTTCTGAATCCCCATTAGCCATCAAAGAAGTATCTTGTACCTTTAAGGCCTACATTTCTTTCCATTCATTTTTGGTTCTGCCCCTCTGTCCCATTCCTTTATTGAGCCAAGACATCCTTGCAAAATTTAAAACTACCTTTCTCTTTTTGGCCCTTTACCTAGGACACTCTGATCCCTTTCCTTTCCCTTTGCTCTATTACCAACTAAGTTTCCTCTTTTCCATTCGTAACACTTTTTGCCTAATCAGGGCATCTTCTTTCTTTGTGGGGCAAAAACATATTTTTGTCTTCCTACCAATTGGACAGGGAATTGGACCCTAATTTTCCTTACTCCAGACATCCAAATAGCCCCTAATAACTGATCATTTTCAGTACCTCTGTCAGCCTCTATAAGGAACAAATGCTTGGCTGTTACTTCTTTACTAAGTCTGGAAATTGCTATCAGTGCCAGGACAGGAATTAGTGGGCTTACAACATCTATAACATATTACAGGAACCTATCCCAACAACTGGCAGAAAGCTTATAAAATATTGCCCAAAAGCTCAATGACCTACAAGAACAAATAGACTCATTGGCAGGCATAGTCCTCTAAAAGTGACAAGGATTAGGTCTCTTGACTGCTGAAAAAGGAAGTATTGCATGTTCCTAGGGAAAAAAATGCTGTATCTATGCAAACAAGTCAGGAATAGTCTAAGAAGGAGAAAAAAAAAAAAAAAAAAAACTAGAAAAGGTCTCAGATATAAAGCAACAGTTGTCAGATTCTTGATTCTTGGGGATCTTGGTTTCTTCAGCTACCTTGGATGTCCTGGTTTCTCCCCCTTTTGGGACCCTTAGTAATTTTCCTATTGGCTTTAATGATTGGTCCTTGCCTAATCTGACTTGTTTCTCATTTCCTAGAGAACCATATACAGGCCATGGTCAATTCAACTATGGGACAATACATTCTCCTATAAGCTAGAGAGTATCACCCCCTCTCCTAAACTGATCCTTTGTAATTTTTTCCTTATCAGGTTGTTTATGATGCCCCATTGCCATGTGGGAAGTAGACAAAGAGAAACAATGCCTTCTGTTCTTCTTCCCTTCTATTCACGTATAATAAAAAGGTGGGAATATAAGGTCTCAACCCTCATGGTCTGTTATCCACAGGTAAACAATCTTGAGCAACTAGATGACCCACCTTCCTCAGAAAGAGGAATATCTCCAGCAGGAGTGCCTGAGGCAAAAGACCGCCAATTCCTCCTCCTATACCTGTCCTCATCCATACCCACAGGACCCTCTTAGGAGGACCAAGGTACTTAAAAGCCTTTTGTTTCACATATAAAAGCCTACTGTGATGGTGTGATCTTTCTCTCCACCAGGACCTAATAATAAGTATGGACATATAGGAAAAAACATAGCATATGTATATTCGGTACTATCTGTGTTTTCAGGCATTCAACTGGGGACCTTGGAAAGTATCCTCAGAGGAGAAGGGTGGGGGACTACTATACTTTGATCATTAAAAAAAAAAACATTTTGTTGATTCTTTCTAGATTACTTTTAACTTCTGGATTCTAAAACTAACCAGAATTAGCATTCTTTGATGTATTACCTGTTAAGGTAACTTTTCTCAATTAAATGGTACGTTTTATTAAGACTTTGTAAGTATGTAAAATGCTTAGGTGATTTCTGAAAGTCTCAATTCTTACCATCTTCACCAAGCACTAGCTTCTCAGGTAAGAATACCTTTTGGGAGTAATTCTTTCCTCTGCGTTCTTCAGGTGGGCAAATGTGCTGTTCGGGGTCATTTCCATAAAGGCATAGTTGAAATGCTTTAGTCATCAGGGCTACTCCTGTAAAGGCTTAGAGTGTAGCAACCCTCCCTCTTTGATTTTGATCTGTGCTCACTGTTGATAACCTCACATTAATCCACGGCACTTTCATGCCATTCCATTACTTGATATGAAGAAGTTTCAGTGAATTCAAAGAAAGACACAAAAAAAATTTTGCTAAAGATGTCCTATATACATATATATATATAATATTTTATTTTAAAATGTCATTGAGCATATACAGTTCTTCAGCTTTTTCCAGGGGACATTGCACCTAAGTTTCAAAACACACAAAATAGATCCCCTTTACTAAACAGTTCTCATTTGGGGGTTACAAAAGTCAATGTTTCACATCACAAAGCATAAAGGTTCATGGTTCTGAAACCATTTCCAGGCAGATTCTTCTCAATTCACTGTTTGTAGGGTAGTTTTGGAAATCCAGACAATGACAGACATATTCCTACAAATGAGCCTCACCACGGGCCTCCCTGGGTTTTCAAAGAAACAAAGAAAACTGGAGGCAAAACAAGAGTGAAAGAGTAACCTCAAGACCTCCCAAACAAACAGAAAGTACTCAAGGAATGTCAGAAGAGCAGAGGACACAGGGTTCTCCTTCTTCAAGTACATCACAGTAGAAAACAACAGCACATTTACATCCTTATTTGGTCACTGTCCACCTGGTTGCTACACAAACAAAACTTCACCTAAGACACAGAGGAAAAACTAAAGCTATTTACACAGATAACGTTATGGATCAGAAAGAGCAGTATTCCCCAGGCTGGCACTCAAATCTGACAAAGAGCCATGGGGCTCATGAAGGAGGCAAATCAGGCTGCTCACTTAGTGTCCTTGGAAAATCCCAGTGTGCAGACATATGCCCCATCACCACATAAAACCCAAGTTTGCCCAGAGAGGTGGGCTGTGGTATGCAGGTGGCAGCACTTCTCTGCACTAGTAAGTCTTCAAAAATCTGAGCTCCCAACATAATATCCTATACTGTGGCCAAAGACTATTTGACTATTTTCATAGATTGGGTAACATTTAGGGTCAGCCTGGTTGTTCTTTGCACAGACAATGGGTCTCACTGCTTTCTCCAATTGTCCCAGAAGCTCTAGCTAACTGGTGTTAGAATCTCATCAAAGCTTGACATAGTCACTCAGGGTCACTTATAGGTTAGGTCCTCAAACTAGTGGAAACAAAAGCATTGACCACTTGTGACCTTAGAAATACAGCTGATCAGCAGATGATGAAGGAGTCAAGGAGGGGGATATTTAGAGGAGAGTCAGAATTTTGAAGGCATGGGAGAATTTTTCCCAAGGGTTTCCACAATGGTGATCTTGGGAAATTGCCTGAAAGGCTGAGACCTGGGACTGAATCAGGCTTCTATGACTCTTGTTCTTGCCCATCAATATCCATCTATGGCTGCCTTTCCTTCCAGCAAGTGAGAGAAGACATATGGAGAAGACTAAGAAGAGTGTGGGCACAGCCAACTGCACCTGGCCCTGTGGAGGTCAGTTGCTGGGAGTCTAAAAAAATTAAACACTCCATGTTCTCCAAAACTGATCACTGTGGAAAATAACTGAACTCCCTGCTTTTTAGGCTTGGCCCTATTAGACCGCTAAGTACTTGGCCTGGCCCAGTGGTCACCCCTTCCTTCTGCTTCAAGGGCAGCAGCCAGGTCTGCTGAACCACAGTAGCTCCCCTCCTCCCCTCCAAGGCCAACACTGCTCTGACTTTGGGTGTTACATGAATGCATTTTTGGTGACTGGCAAAATACTGTAGAGGATGGATGGACTGTGAGTTTCTACTCTGTAAAGAAGTGTTGCCAAAGGTTCCTACAAACAGGGCCAGCCCAGCAAAGAGATTTAAGACCAAAAGGGATGTTCATTAAAGGAAGTGGCCATTCAACCCCCAAGACAACCAGACAGAAATCAAAAAGCTTCTCATTATACAAGACTTCCTCTGAGGCTATCAGGGCAAGATTTGGCTGTAAGTCAGGTATGCAGGATTTCAGAACCTTGTATAAATATGTTCTGCAGAATTCTGAGTGTGCTCTCTTTTGACCTTTCCAGAATGCTCCAAGGGCCAACCCAATATATAGACATAGTTACTGTTCTGGGACAGGGCAACTTGAAGCCTGGGTAAAAAATAAGGACAAAATGGAGTAACCTCAATTCACAGAGCAATATCAGTGCTGGGAAGATATGCCGTGGCATTAACAAATCATTTTTTCCACTTTTGATTTATTCACCTCATTTGTAGTTTTATTCCCTTTTCCCCAAATCAACTATGTCTTTAACTTGCTGCTCAGATCTTTCTACCTAAGGGGACTTATGAAAAGTGTTCCTGGATACCTTTCTAACTAAAACAAACAGGACTAAATGCTCAAGGTTTCAGGATCATTTGAATAAGGACTTTCTAGAGTTTTTCCTGAGACATGCCTTGGCATTAAATGGATTGGTAAATTGAGTAGAAAGTTGTCATGACATCTACATTTCTATACCCAAATTCTGACTCTGGTGGCTTGAATAGAGAAGCTCAAGGTAGGGCCGAGTGAGAGGTCCAGAAAAGCAAAAAAGTGAAAGGCAATGGGAACTTGGGAAAGATCCTGAAGAACGCAGCTCAGAGTCCTCCATAGAAGACTTTCACAAGCTCCAGTTTGTATGTGACTTTGAGAGCCAAGGCAGGAGCAGCAAATGGAACACACTGATGTACAATGCCTGAAAGTTTACCCATAGTATCATGGTCTTCCAGGTAAACACATGGTTTCCCATAATCCTCACCTCACTGACTTTCAGGGTAGCTAAGATTTACTGAAGGAGCGAGGGGTGCTGTTGGATGAAGAGTACTCTTGACAAGGTCGAAGCTCTATTCTTCCCCAGCAACATGTGGGCAAATACCTGGTGGGGTAAATTCCCCCTAGTATTTCACTTGCTAGACAGGGCACCAGGTCCACACTGTGGCATGACTTCATTCCTGAGTAGGAGGGCTCCAGGCCATTCCTAAGAAAATATTGACAACTCCAGGAATGGAGGCGATTTACTACCCTGGAGGAAAAGTTCCTCTCTTCTCCTCTGGGGAAGGAATTCACACAAACATGAGAATGGAGAGTGGCTCTCCAGCATTTTTTGGAATTGCACCAAAGACCTTTTTCTTTGCTGAGGTGGAGGAATGTTTGCATTCTGCAAAGTTGACAGAATGGTGATGACACCCCAGTAGCTCTACTGGAAGAAGACAAGCAATCAGAGGTTGTTCTGCCAGGTCCCCTGTGCACAGCAGCAGTCAGCCTGAACTCAACCAGGCCCTTCTTCCTGGCTGAGAAGCAGCAGTTGGTGACAGCATCCAGTGCATGTGTGCTGTCGCTGTGCTTGTGAGGTGGGTCCACAGTGGGAACAGGGGTCTCAGATATAACATGGTTCTCTGGGAGGGACAGGGAGGGCAGCATGAGAACAACTCATCACCTCAACTCAAACTGGCTTTTATTACAGTGCTACCCTGAGTGGGTCTTGCAGAGATGACAGAAGAGAGCTGCTGCTGCTTGACGGCATTCTCACACGCACACTTTGTTTGGAGTGAGCTGGAGAATAGTCTCAGTCCCCAAAACCTGAGTCCCAAACTGTCCTCAAATGAGGTATAGTGAGTTGACCGTTACGAGACCTTCCTAAACAGCTCAGTTAAGCACTGATTTCCCTGTGTCCTCAGGACACAGCAGGTGAGAGAGTGCCCACCCCTGCAGAAAGGAAAATCTAGACTTTCACAGTGAAACCTCCAGTCACACTAAGGGGACCATGAAAGATCACAGAGGAACTGCTGGTCCAAAGAAACACTCATATTTTTAAGAAAACACACTAATTTGGTTAGAAAATGCAACTCAAGAACAAATGTTACACAACCAAGACCCACTCTATCATGCAGGGCACTGTGGGCCACAGGACATGGGACAACCCAGCCCGATTAGACTCTGACACAGAAATTCTTCAGCAAGGAGTTGCAAGGTCCCAGTCCTGTTCCACAGGAGGGAAACAAGAGAGATTCAAGGAATACCAAAAAGGAAAAACAAACCCTGCCTCGTCCTATCATTATCACAAAAGAATAAAGAGACACAGAGAGAAAGAGTTGGAGTGAGGGAGGCAGGGGAAGGCAGAATCCCTGAAATTAATCTCAAGCTTACTAGAAAGTGGGCGCTTACACTTTCTCAGGCAGGATCCTCAACTTTCCACTGCGGCACTTAAAACCTGGAGAGAAGTTGGCAGCTTGACCGGCTGAGGAGTTTTTTGCCAGTTACACCTGAAAATGGCTGCCCCAGCTACTCTAGATAAAATAAATATGATGTATGTGCCCAAGATAGACAATAGCCACCGAGAAGGCTTATGAAAGAAACCAACAGAAATGTGACACTTTTGCTCTTGTTGAGTGTCCAGACCTGTTACTAAAGAAGAAGTGGAAACCTAATGGTCATCTTGAAGCATAGCCGGAGGTCCGTTTGGCAGCAAACTCCCCACCTGGGCTGGGGAGGTTGCATCACTTGGAACCCAGCCAGGTGGGCACTTCCCAGTTCCACCCTGCCCAGAGGCATCCCTATTTTCTTCCCCATCTGTCCTCCCAATTCCCTGGATCATTTTCATGACAGTTTGTTTCCATGTATTAAAGGAATGACATATACAGAAATGTCATCTCCTGAGCCCAGTCGATCATTTGATATCCGCCATCCTCTGTCCTTCAGGACACCCCGGGCACGCATCACCAGGTCTTGAGCTGCCAGTGTGTACCTGTTGCAGAGAGAGGCAGGAATAAGACAATCAGAACAGTATCAGGAAGAAGCCAGGCTCAGGCAAGACTGGGAAGGAGGAGGCATCACTACAATCGTACAGTTTTCAAATACTTTTAAAGTGATAAAAAAAAAAAAAAAAAAAAGGCTGAGGTCATCTTTTCCCAAAATGTAAGAGGCCTGAGGAGAGACTATTTTTTAGGTGGTAGATAGTAGATGGCCTGTAGCTGTACCACTGTGGCATCAGATCCCATCAGATCTTGGAAGCTAAGCAGGGTCGGGACTGGTTAGTACTTGCATGGAAGACCACCTGGGAATACCAGATACTGCAGGCTTGGGAAAAGGACCTGGCAACCCGCTCCAAAACAAACAAACAAACAAACAAGTAAAATCAGGCATTGAAAACCCTATGAATAGTAGAGACGCACTAACAATAGTGTCTTGCCTGTTGTAGGTAGAGTCACTATGAGTTGGATACCAACTTGACAGCACCAAACAACAAGATGGATAAGGCACTAACAACATTAAATAACCTAAATTATTCCACTGCTCTGTCCTCTCTTGATGTTTATTTCATTGAAGAGAATCTCAGTTTGGGCTAGTGTATGTTAAAGAAGATCCACTCAGGTTCAGAGCTTTCTATAGCAAATAGTATATAGCTAAAGAAAAACCTGGGAAAACAAGAGATTCTGTTTTTACATATTTATTTTTAGGTCTATATTCCCTTTGTGACAAATGATAGCCATTTTCCATTAATGGTAAGGGTTGTTGTTGTTGTTAGGTGCCGTCAAGTCAGTATCCAACTCATAGCGACCCTCATAGGGTTTTTAATGGCTGAGAGTACACAAGGCATAGGAATATAGCAAGAATATGAAAGGTGTGTGTTTGTGTGTGTATGTGTGTAAGGCAGGGAGAGACTGACTCATATGTCTTGGTGTAGATGAGCTGCTCTGTTCATCCTTACCATGGTTTCCTTTCTTCAGTGTAAGAACAGTGAGGGACCTGTCAAGAATTTGAAAATAAGATGGCTCATTGAAATTTAAACTGTACACTTAAGGAAAAAGAATGATACTATAAGCTGATGGAAAGTATTAACATCTGGGGAAAGTCTAACATGGGTGGTGGTTTGGTTGGGTATGGGCTTTGATTAGCCCAGGAGGCATAAAAAATGAGACAAAACATTTCAGGTGTCTATCCAAATACTGATCAGGTGAGAGAATCTCTTCATTGACACACTTCAAAGAAGTCTGTCAGGGCCATATTTGGTGTGGGATGGATTACTCTCAGTCTATGCCAGTAAACATCTGATTCATCTTTATTCTGATTTCACATTCACCAAATAACCTGATTATAATCTGCCTCCCTGTGTAGGCTTGCCTAGAGAAAAAGAATAAGTTGGCCATCTTTAAGGATCAGTCAGTTATATTTCTCTGTATAAATATCAATTATTATTCTGGTTTATAGATCAAGCTTGTTAGCTTAGTTAAGGTGAACTGAGCTCTGATGATTGATTTAGTCTTTGTATCTTTACTAAGTCAGGTTCTGAAGCCGAAAAGCTAAGAGCTAGATTCTGATAAGTCACCAAGAAAATAAATATCACCCTGTAAAGTCTTTTGCTTGTAGCCATACCACTGTGGCATCAGATCTTGGAAGCTAAGCAGGGTCAGGCCTGGTTAGTATTTGGATAGGAGTCCACCTGGGAATACCAGGTGCTGTAGGCTTGGGACAAGGACCTGGCAACTCACTCCCCAAAATAATCTGCCATTGAAAACCCTATGAATAGCAGAGAAGCAGTACCAATACTGTTTCATCTGTTGTACATAGGGTCGCTATGAGTTGGATATGACTCAATGGCACCTAACAACAAGAACAACAACATAAAGTCTCTTGGAAGCCAGCCTGTGGGACTTTTATAAGGGACCACCTTGATATTGCTAGTGACCTTTCTCTACTTGAAGTATCTGAGCCTTGCCTTTGGAACTTTTGAAGTACAGGATTCAGAAGCCTCTCCATTTCTTCTGTTAGAATCTCTTAGGAATTTACAGACATTCATGTTAAAAGATATTTGCTTTTAAGAACAACAAATGAGTTCAGAGCTATAAAGATTCCAAGTTTCAGAGTCCTTGAGAATCAAGTCTACTCATGAAGCCCAGGCAGCAGACACAAGTGTAGCATACACTATAAGAGGAGGGGGCATTGTATTTAATACCAAATGACTATCTGGAGGATGGGTAATGGGCGGGGGGAGAGGCACCTTCTTTTTCTATCTGCATTGAAGGAACTATTGATTTTGATGTACAAATCTTTATTGTACTTGAAGGAAGATGCAACCAGTTAGTCCTCTCTGAGGACTCTCTTCTTGAGATCAGGAGAAAGGATCCAGAGAACTTTGTCTGAGGAGCCAAATAAATGTCCCCAAATCTGTATACTGCAGCTTATCTACTACATTCAGAAGAGCCTCTCAGATGCTCACTTCAGGTCTTAGTTTTATATTAGATTGTATCTGTGAGATATAACCACGCAGGGAAAGGCCACCAGCAATATTAGGGTGATGTTTTTTAACTTGTTGAGTGACCATGCTCTGGACCTTAGGTTTTCAGATGCGGTCTCTTGGCATGGTCAATAAGCTGATTCATCTGTAAGGGATGACCATACCTTAAATCAGCTCATGAAGCAACTAAATGTAGAAAATTATGGCAAGCTGGGAGAAAATATGGCTGAAAATTAAAGAAAGATATGTAGGCCAGAAAAAGCCTAGATACATATCTCTGTGGCTTAGTCTGGAGGCAAATAAGCCTCAACAGGTCCTGTAGTCAGGAAGAAATGGCTTAGAGATCAAGACAAGTTTGGATGATGTCATCTCACTGGCTTTATTCAAGTCATGAAAGAGCATCACCCACATTGAAAGGCAAGAGACTACCCTGATATTGCCATTGCTTATTACTTTGGGTAATTTTTTTAAAGGTCAGAATTAGATTTGGCTTTTTAAAAAGCAAGTATTAGGTCACTTAGAGATGATGGCTACCAAGAAAACTAATTTCCCTGAAGGCTTTATATCATTAAGTTTTATTCTTTTCATTTTTCCCCAGTAGTAGGGGTTGAATTGAGGGCCTTGTGCATGCTAGGTAAACACTCCAATGATGAGCTGCACTCCAGGTCCCTTATTTGTTTGTTTGTTTGTTTGTTTGTTTACTTATTTTTGAGTCTTGCTAAGTTGCACAGGCTGCCACTGCCTCAAACTTGTGATTCTCTTGCCTCTGCCTTCTGAGTGGCTGGGATTATACCTGACAAGGTTTTATTTTTAAATCCAGTTGTCACTGATTCTAAGATAAGTTCCTTTGAGATGGCTTCTCTCTTTACTACTCATTCTGTTTTCTCTTAGGTTCTGAACATTTTGAGGGAGAAATCCACCCTTGTTTCCTTAGTTTCTTCCTGATATCTCTCCCCTAAACTGCCCTCTTATTTGTTGTTGTTGTTGTTAGGTGCCATCAAGGGTATCCAATTTACAGCAACCCTACGTACAACAAGTAAAACACTATTGTCAGGACTTCTGCTGTTCATAGAGTTTTTAATGGCGGATTGATTTTTGGGAGTGGGATGCCGGGTCCTTGTCCCAACCCTCCAGCACTTGGTCTTCCCAGGCAGTCTCCCATCCAAATACTAACCTGGCCCAACCCTGCTTAGCTTCCGAGATCTGAGGGGATTGGATGCCACAGGGCTACGGCTGCAGGTTGCCCTCTTCTAGTGTGATCCAAAGTCATTTTATCAATACTCATTCTGCTCAGCAGATCTTGCCTGCCATTTTTCTTTATTCTTGAAATCTCTTTTCTTCTTGAACTTTCCTTTGGTTTTTGGGTGTCCATGCCATTACACAGCCCTAGTTCACCTCTTGTTATCCCAGTTTCCACAATGCACAGTACAAGTTTTCTCTGATGCTCCTTAATTTCCTTTATAGGCCCTGATTAAAAATTAGGAAGAACTCAAATGTTATTTTCACTTCCACAATGTAACATCCCCATTCATCATCCTTTGTTAATGGTATCCTAGTCTCTGAAGCAAGAAATCATAGTCCTTTTCAATGCTACTTTCTCATCTTAATAATATTCAATCATAAAACCCACAAGGCAGAGTTTGTTGTTGTTGTTAGCTGCTGTCAAGTCAGGTAGGACTTATAGAGACAAGGCAGAGTAGGACTGCTAAACTTTGTGTTATTGTAAGTGTACTTTTAGTGGCATATGGCTAATAAAAACAAAATCCAATCTTATAGTCAGTGAGTGAATTACATTTATTTATTTTCAAAATGGATGTATTTGAACTTATTTTTGCCAGTGCGTGCACATGTGCGCGCGCATACACACATACACAAACTTATTTTGTTTCTTCCATTCATTCTAGTTTTCTGTGAGGCTGATAGCTTTTTGTAATATATCCCTTCCCTCAACCACTTTGGAAGTGTTATTTTATTTCTGTTTCTTTAGAAATTATGCCTAAATTTTTAATATGTATTTTTCTGTCCTCCTGAAAATCAAAAGGATCTTAGATTGTGTTCTTTCATCTTCCATGTAACAGCCTAATATTTTTGGTTTCACCTTGTTTTTAAGCATCTATTAGCAATTACTATCATTTATAATCTAGACATACAAATCAACCAATATACTTACTAATTTTGCTTTTTTTTTAGTCCACTCCTTCCTTCTAGATTTAATGTCTTTCTACAGAAGTACATTTTTAGTAATTCTTTTAGGAGGGTGCTAATGATTTTGATGCTGAAGTTGAAGGCAAGGATATGGAGAATACATACATACATATATATGTATATATATATGTATATATATATATATATATATATATATATATATATATATATTACATTTTGAGGGGTGTGGTCAGAGCATGAAACATAGACACAAAACACAGGAGCGCAGCAAAGAATAGGGTGCAGCAGAAGTCAGAGTGGGAAGTGGATTGTGTTGTGTGCCCACTGGGACTCTGAGGCACATTGAGGAGCCTGGTGTTTCTGGAAGCTGGATGCGGGGCAGTTATAGGGCATTACTGGATGCCTTATCAGGAATGCTTGGTCAGGCTGCATTAGAAAACTGCAGTGGTTTCAAGTGCTCTCTCTCCTGAGGAAGAGTCTCCCCAGGAGACAAGTTTTGAATTTTGAGAACTTTTTTTCCTCTGGCTGAAGCTTTCAATATTGATCAGAAAAACTCTGCTGAAAGAAATGGCTGCCCGGGAGGAGTGGACTTGGCGAACTTTGCAGGGTTGTGCTCCCAAGGGGAGGGAGCACAGCAGCTGGGAAAACAAAGAATTAAGCGAGGCTAAAGACCTCAGGGAAGGCCCAAAGCTCTTTCCACAACCACTGATTTGAAAGTTGGGGCAGAAGGAGGCCAATAAATCCTTAATTGTCTCTCTGGCATGGCAGTTCTCCATTCTTTCACTTTTTTAATGGCGCAGAAAAAGGACCTGGGGCATGGGTATGGATTGCCCAGGTTCCAATCCTGGCTTTCCTACCACTCAGATAGTTGGCTCTGGAAAAATTCCTTAGGCTCTTAGAGCTCCTCTTTTCTTACCCATAAGTCTGAAATAATAACAGTGCTGACCTCTGGGCTCCTGCAAAGACTATGTAAGATTTTTCTCTAACATTTAGCATGGTGCCCAGGACACGGTCAGAGGTCAATAAATGTTAGCTATCAGATTCCTCATTAGACATCAAACACCTTTCTCTCCTCCCCACAAGTTTTTGCTTTAAATCTTCTATGTCTTATAGAGTCTGCTTCCCACAGGACCTCTTCATTAGCACTGGAGTGTCAAGAATAAGTCAGCTTCAGGCCTCAGGCTCTAACCATGCCTTACAATCTTTAATAGCTCTAGTTGGTTGGGAACTTCCACTTGCCATTTGGATGATATAGACAGAGTTTTACAAGAGGGAGAGTAGGTGGCAGAAACTGGGGGATTAATGGGTTCCAAATATTTGCATATAAAAGGCAGCCTCCATCTGCTGATACCTCCTCGGTAATACAATGTGGTGGGAACAGGACTGGGAATCCTCTTTGCATTCTGAGCAGGCCTCAGAAATTTAAGAGGTAGAAAAGCTCCCCCCCCCAGTTTTGGAACTTTGGCAGGGATCTGTAGTGACTGGGTGGGCAGAGGGCGGAGGGTAGGAGCTGGCTTGGAGGTAGCCTTTGTTGTGCTTGGAAAGGGGCAACTTGCCCTGGGGAGTAGGCACACATTGTAGGCTCCCCCACGGGAGCTGGGCCATACCTCAGGAACAAAGCCCTGAAGCCAGTGAAGCTCTGGCTTCTGATGCCAGCCTAGGGTACAGGGATTCCCTTGACTCCGGCAGAGTACCCTGGGACCTGAAACAAGGCCACAGGTGGGAGGGAGCTTCGCATTCCTGTGGGAAGGGTGAACAGCTCCCTCCCCACCCCTCCACTTCCAGGCTTTGTCAACCTCTCTGTACCCTGGCAGTGGCTCCTTAGTTTTTTAGGTGGTGAATGTTTACTTTAGTTCAATCCCAAAAGGCAGCATTTCAATACAAGGGAACATAATACACCAGTTCCTTCTCAGTTCTCCCTGGCAAGCTCTTTGAAATGGCCTGATGCGCCCACACAGCAAAGTGGCCACACAGCTTTGCTCTGCCATCCACATAAACAGCACCAAAGATAGAAAGACGGCTGTCTGTGTGCAGTTCAGAGGCTGCCACAGCCAGCATTGCAGGCTGACTTCCAAATTCCCACGGATCTGAATATGCTAAACAGTATACAAGAAACAAAAATGCAGATTTTATCTAGTCTCCAACCGCCAGATCAAACACAAATTTGTTCTTAAAACCTGCAAGTGATAGGATAGGAGGTGGGAGGAACTCTTCCTTTTTGCAATTGAGGCATCATTTTTGAAAACCATATGGTGCTGCTAAAAGATTAGTTCAGCTAACTCTCAGAAAGATTTAAAAATAAGAATCTTTGTCTTTTGCCAAAATAAATTTCCTGTTATCAGGTAATAAAAATGAACAGGTAATAGTTATGTTAATGGCTGCTGTCAGTTTTGGGGGCCATGGATAAATTGTTCACAGATTAACCTCTTTCTTCTCAAGGTCCACTGCTAACCACAGAGTGCAGAAGTGAAAAGTGTGGGTTTCTCTCACCAGTGGGAAGGGGTTCAGGAGACACTGGTGCTTATAGACTTTCTACTCTATTAAAAGATGGAACTGGGATGTAGCTCTGTGACAGAGGGTGTAGCTCTGTGACAGAATGCGTGGTTAGCCTATGCCAGGTCCAGGGTTAAATCTTCAGTGCACACACTCATGGTCATACAAATACGCACACAAGCCCCTTGAGGGTCACAGCATGAGAGGAGAGGGTTGTTAAATCCAAAATACAAAAACAGAGGTGTCTACATGTAGGTTTTGGGAAATAAAGGACTAGAGCAAAGCTTTGCAAAGTTTTGCCTGGCCATTTGGACATGAGTCCATGCCATGATTTTGTTTGGTTAACTACGTTCTGACTCTGGTTTCTCTTGACTTTGCCTGCTTTCTTCCTCTTTAGTAATACTTACAATTTATTCCTTTCTGACAAAATATTAAGCATCTTGTTTGAGTGTTTACATACTTGCCTCAATTTGAATATTTTCCCCCAGAGGCCCACCACTAAACCTCCAGTCTTACAGAAGAGATAGTCAATTCCAGATATTTTGCCTTAGAAACCCCCCCCCCCAGGACTTTCTCTGAGTGCCTTCTCCAAATTGTACACAGTCTTTAGGTTTCAAAAGAGAATCATACCAGAATTACAGAGTGCTAGAGCCCTGTGCAGTCCCAAACTCCATGACCTCCAACAACCATGCTCTCCAATGTGAGCATGATGTATTTCCTACAAATGGTTCATCTCATAATCCCACAAAAGAATCTAAGAACTGCCAGCTCTGCTACACTTCAGGGCAAATGCCAATAAAAAGAAAAGAAAGAAAGACAAAAACCTACTGCACTCATAATCTGTATCATCTACAAAGCCATCTTTTAATTTTCTGGTTCCTTTGTTGAGACAGTTCAAAAAGAATAAAACAGGACTTAATAAGATGCACTGGGGTCAGGAGGATCACAGAACTCATTTGTGTCCCTGTCCTTGCCTGAAAGGAAGGTGTGAGGGTCAGAATGGGGCAAACACCTCTTCAAGCTAATCCTCTCTTCCCTCACAGGCTCTGTAGGGTGAGTGTGCTATTTTAAATTCCTTGTTGGGAAGGATGTCACGAGGGGAAGACAATGCTGGCAATTTGTTGAGAACAGCTATTCACTAAGAGGCAAAAGAAAAGAAAAAGAAAAACACACAATATAAACAAACACCCAGAAGTCAAGAAACCTCAAACTCTCGCCTGTCACTAGTAGACTTGTGCCCTGCCTCTTTCTGCCTGCCTCCTGTCTGGACAAAACTGAGCAAACATGGTAAAACTTAGAGTCAAATGGACCCACACAAACCCTCAAATGCAGCCACATTTTGTTGTTCTTGCTTGCTCTGTTCCATTCTGTCTCCCCTGAGCTTGAGACTCTGGCAAGGGGGGGGGGGGCGGTATATCTTTCCTTTCTCATTTTGTGTCAATAGGCTGATCTGATTGGTCAGCCCTCTCAGGTTTGGACCCAGCCCCTCGTCACTTCCCCTCAACCATGCTTCCATAGCCAAACCTGTGGTCCGGGGCCACGTTCACACAGAAATGAACCCTCTGGCCAAAGAAGGGCTAGTACAGCCCCTGGAAATATAGAGGGCCTTTCCTTATCTCAAAAAATAATGACTTGGGCTAAAGCTTGTTAGGGTGATTTCCACTTCTATTTCCATTTCACATGGCAAGATTAGGACAGTTTCCAGCTGAGAGGATGCCCAGCTCTTGAGATGGAACACTTGGTATCTGTGGCCTCCCAAGAAGACATGCTATGGCTGGGGTGTGAGTGTGGTGCCCTCCTGCCAAGTCGCATACAGATACGTGCAAAGATGCCACACACATGAAAAGAGAATGCCATTTTACATAATTCCTGAGTTTGAAACAAATTAAGTTCCTCTGATTTCCCAATATGGCTTAAATTACTAAGAAGCATAGAGGGCAGGGAACAATCCTCATATTGTTTCTCACCACCAGATTGTGCAGAATGTTTCCTGATTATGGGCCATAATGAACGAATTACGCAAATTCCATATCATTACCACAGACTTCCTTTCTTACAAAGCATTTTCACATTCATTAATCTTGAAAACTGATGAGGCCTGACATGCTCTGGCCCCTACTGACCTCTCATACCCTGTCTGGTGACACTATCCATGCTACCACAGTCAGCTCTACTGATTGGGTCCTTGAATGTGCTGTGTTCTCCTTCCCAGCTCTACCTCACCCCTTCATTGCCTGACGCATGCTTATTTACTTCTTCAGGTTTTAGACATACTTTGCTCCAGGCTAAGCGTCCCTCTTTAGTTACTCATATGGCAACTTCAGCATCCTTCTGTAACTCTCTCTGGACTCAGACTGCAAGAGGGCAGAAGTGAGATCTGTTTACGGACTCTTCCCCAATGTCTAGCAGGTGTTGGCCTATAAAATAGGTCCTTAAGTGTATTTCTCACATGAATGCATCCAAATGGGAATTATTTGGCAAAGAAGAATACTTTAATCCCTATGTTCTGTCTTGAGAAATCAAAAATCAACTTGAATGTTTCTGATCTTTAGCCTGATAATCTCTCTCTTCCCAATGAACTGGGCTCTTCATGAATTTTTTCCTTTCATTCATTCATCAATCTGACATAGGATTCTTTACCAGGCTTTGGTCTGCCACCTTCACTGAAAGGCAAACTGAAAAATACTTTTTTCTTTCTGCCCAGTTTGTTGCAAGGTGATCCCTGCAAGCCCTGCCTCCACAGGTAATGGTTCTCAAGGACCCCAGGAGCCTCCTCTGATCAGGCATGAGCATGTAGTTGGTCCACAGGTTACCATTCCTTGGCAGGCAGATTTGTTGCCATGGAGAGCAATGAGCTAGTAAGCAAGACCAGACCAGCTTAGAGGAATTTAAAAGTGTTGAATACCTTTTAACTCATAACTGGTAGCTGGCTTTACAAACGTTTATAAAAATAATCATAGTGGCGAAAACCCACATTAAAATGTGGATAACAAGTAGGACATATAACACAGACTAAAACTAAAAACTTGAAAGGAGAAAAATACATTCAAATTCAAATAAAAGAATCTTTAATTACAGTACCACCCAATTCCTCTGCTTCTGAGCCAAATTATACCAAATAATCCTAGGAGGGGAGAGATGGTTTAGCTTCACGTTTTTTTTCTGAAATAATTTTTTTTTTGATATTTTCAAATATATGAAACCTACAATGACAAACACTCCCATTAGTGTTACTATATATCATGCACTTTGCCTTGTATCTGTGTGAGGTTAGCATTCACTCAGTTGATAGAGCGCTGCTTTGCACTTTTTGAGGACTCAGGTTCAATCCTCAGCACTACAAAAAATGGAGAAGGATGTGGCAGTCCACCCCTGAGGCAAAGCAATCCTGAAACAATCAGCTATTGAAAACTATGAGAGTCGCTATGAGTCAGACCCAACTTCATGGGACCTAACAACAACAATGAATTTCACACACGAGGAATCAAAAGCACAGAAGTAAATTTTCTTAAGGTCACAAGGCTAGAAGAAAAAGAGCCAAAACCTGAACTTAGGAAGTCCAAGGGTAGGGCCCAAGCTCTTAACCACTAGTTTACACTGCGTCTCACATTCTACGTGCAAACATATGCATATAACATTTATAATTTGAATAAAGTGAACTCTCTACATGCCATCTAGCTAAAGGAATAAAACATTGCCAGTCAATGTCTTAGATGCTCAGTAGACCCCTCAAGCACATCCCTGCCACATCCCTGCCTGCTTTCCTCCCAAGATAACCATTGCTGTGAATTTTGGGTTAATTCTCTTGCTTTTTGTTATAGATTTAATATCTATATCTACAAATGATATATTGGTAGTTTGAACTTCATGCAAATAGAATATTTTTAGTCTCCAGTCTTTTAGTTGCATATTAAACTCAACATGTTTTTGAGAGTCTTTCTTGTTGGTGAGCAATAGCTTTGGTTTGTTCCTTTTGGAATCTGTAAAATATTCTATTTTTGTCTATCTTATGATTGGACATATAAGTTACTTCTGGTTTTAGTAATAAAAATAATTTTCTAGATATCTTTTGGCATGGCAGATGATGCAACAGTTTCTTTAGGGAAAGAGATCTCAAATTTTAGCAGCACCAGAATCACCTGATGGTTTGTTAATACACAAATTCTTGGTCCTACTGGAGGAATTTTGATGTGGTTGGTCTGGACCAAGAATTTGCATTTCTAACAAATTTTCAGGTGTTGCTGATGCCATGTGACCCAAGAACCCACTTTCAGAACCATTCTTCCAGGGCAGGCACCTAGGAGTGGGGCTGCTGGGTTGTAGCACACGTGTATGCCCAGTGTCACAGGTCTGGCAATCTGTCTTCAGAATGTATCTGATAATTCACACATTCATCTGCAGTTGCTCCACAGCCCTGCTAACTCTTATCAGATGTTTAAAATGTTGTCAATCTGTTGAGTAAACATCTCAATGTGCTTTTAAAAAATATTTCTCTAATTACTGAGGTTGGGTATTTTTTTCCATCTATTTATTGGCCATTACTCTTCCTCTTTGCAATGACAGCCTGATTTCTACTCAGTTTTCCACTGGTTTTTGATTTCTTTATTGGTCTGTGAGAGTACTTTATACAAATGGATAACTATTCCTCTTTGGTTTAACTAGTTGCAAATACCTTCATCCAGTTCATGGATTGCCATTTCACTTTTGAAGAACTAAAAAATTTGTAATTTTAAGGTAGTCTAATTTACCAATCTTTGTACTTTAAGTTTCAATTTTTTTTGTTGTTGTTTGTTTTGAGGAGGGAGCAGTGCTAGAGGTGGAAACTGTTGCTTCCTGTTTGTCATCTGAGAGCACTCTACCACTGAGCCACACTCCCAACCATTTCGATCTTTTAAAAAAACTGCATTCTGTATCTTGTTTAAGAAATCCTTCTCTACTCCAAGGTCCGAAAATAATCTATGCTATTTTCTAAAAGTTGTGTTTATTTTTGTTTTCCACATTTAAGTCTTACTTTAACTTGACTTGATCTTGGTTATTTGTGCTATAAGCTTGGGAGAAGGACCCAGTAGTCTACTCCCCCAAAAATCAGCCAACAAAAACTCTATGAATAACAGAGAAGCACTGACAATAGTACCAGGCATGGCACAGTGTTGGGGAATGTTTCATTCTGTTCTACATAGGGTCAATATGAATTGGACCTGACTCAATGGCACGTAACAACGACATGAGGTAAAGATAAAATTTTATTTTTTCTACTGTCTTAATTACTCTGGCTTTATCTTAATATCTAATAGATCAAGACTTGTATAGCCCTATAGAAATGTTATAAACATTTTTGGCATTTTGTTCTTTTATAAACATCTTAGAATAAATTTGTCCAGTTCCATGAAAACTTCACTTGTATTTTGTTTATAATTGCACTGATTCTATAGTTCAGTTTAGGGTGAACTGATAGCTTTAAAATATTCTTATTAAAGAATATTCATGTTCATAATAACCTTATATTTTAATTGCTGCTGCATTTGAGTTATTATTTTATATGCCTAATAGTATTGGTCCCTCCATTTTTGATTAATAGTCCAGAAAATGTATCTACTTTTTTTGCATTGTGACAAAACATATATAAAATAAAGCTCACTGTATTAGGTACACTTGTATTGTTGGGCAATCATTACCACCATTCATCTTTTTACCTTTTTATCTTATTCAACTTAAACTCACTACCCGTGGTACACTAACTCCCTGTTTTTCACTCCCTCCAACCCTTGGCAAACCACAATTTCTACTTTCTGTCTCTGTGAATTTGATCACTTTAGGACCTGGGAATACCAAATGTTGTAGGGTTGGGTAAAGAACCCAGCAGCCCATGCCCAAAACAATTAGCCATGAAAAACCCAATTGATAGCAGAGAATTGCTCTCAGACAGTGTCAGGAGTGTTTTGTTCTGTTGTACACAGGGTCGTTGTGAGTCAGACCTGATTTGAGGGCATCTAGCAACAACAACATGTCAATTGTTTTAAAGTATCATATGTTGGCTTTGTAATTTATCTTTCTTGTATATTTGTTCTCTATTTTACCTGTTTTTTTCTTTCCATTACTCCCATAGGTTTCTTCTATTGCTTTCACTTCTTACATTGGCTGCCGTTACTGAATCAAGGACCACAGACTGAAAACTTTAAGACAGTTACTCAGCCTGCATGCAGGAAAAGATCACAGTCTGCAGCTAGTGAACTCCATTGCTTTAGCCCCTTAGAGAGGTGAACTTATAAGAATTCTTCTGTACGTTTATGTGGTGCATATAGGCAGAACTCACCAAGTAATATGAGTCAGTCCTCAAGGTCATACTGTAAGAAATGTCTTCTCTGTGGTTATGGGTCTCTTTATTTTTCTTTTTCTGTGGTCAGGAGCTTGTGACTGGGGATCCTTATGACCAGGGGAAGCTTTTGATAAAGTTTCCTCATGACATGGAGGGAAAGTACCACTTATGGCAGCTTAGAGATAAGTGAAGCCTTGATCTATGCTTAGCTCATTAAAAAAAAAAAAGTCTCAAAATTTAGCCTTTAAATTTTTGATATGTGGTATTATTTCTCAGGCTTAGGTAATTTCTAATTTTCATTATAGTTTTCTTCCTTGATTTATAAGTTGTTCAGAAGTGTAGCTTTATTCCATTTGGATTTCTCTCCCTGTACTAGCTTGGAAGTTATACTTTCTAATATTTTAGTAGTTTCCATAGCGATTTTAACTTGTTTACTTAAAAGTTTAAAAATTCAATACCCTTTACCTGTTCTCAAATAGAAAACCCATGGCACCCTTAAGTTGATTACTGTCCCTCCTTTGCTAATTTATATGCCATTTTATCCCAGAATTTAGTTCTATCATTTAAAATCTCCCATGTTGGAGTAGTCCTATTACTGTTTTATATAGTCAATGTATTTTTAAGTATATCCAACTGTTTACTCATAATTTAGTTTGATAATCCACCTTATTTCTCAGATCTTCCATCTGGGATCATTTCCTTTTCTTATGTGAATACATCCTTTAGAACTCTCTTCAGAGATTGGTTGGCAGTAAAATTTCTCAGCTTTTGTTGTGCCTGAAAATTTCTTGACTACTTCTTTATTGATAGTTTTATTACATATGAAAAACTTCCAGATTGGCAGTTTTTGTCCTTAGCCAACTGCAGATATAATTCCAGTACCTTTTGGCCTCTATTGTTGCTTTTGAAAAGCTGTCAGTCTAAATGCTATTCCTATGTATCTATTTTGCCTTTTCTTTTTGGCTGCTTTTAAGATCTCTTTTCAGGAGAGGGTTTAAATTCTTCAATTTCATTAAGAAGTATTTATAATTTTCTTTTCTTTTCTTTTTAAGATATGTTGGGTTTTCTGGATCTTAGGTGTAGTATCATTCAAGAATTCCAGAACTTTTTTCCCTTCCCTTATAGTATTTCCTTTAGGAATTCTATATAGAATATCTTAAGTCAGCCTCCTACTCTCTTAATCTCATTTCATATTTTCCCTTCTCTTTGTCTCTCTGAGCCCTATACCTAATTATTCATGATTATTTATTAAGATCAATCTTCCTCTTCCACCTCCTCCTCCCCTTTCTTCTTCTTTTTGAGATAGAGTCTTGCTCTATACCTCAGGTGGTGTATATCTTGCTATGTTGCACAGGCTGGTCTCCAACTCATGTTTCTCTTGTCTCTGCCTCCTACATGTGGGTATTATAGGTGTATCACCACCATGCTTGGCTTTTGAGATCAGTTTTCTAGTTCAGCAATATTCTCTTCAACTATTTCTAGTCAGTTTACTTTACTAAATTTTTAATTCTTATTTTATATCTTTAATCTCTAAAAGTTCCATTTTCTTATTTTTAAAATCTGTATAGTCATTTTGTAGTTTCTTGTCCTTGCTCATACATTCACTGCTCTTAAAATTTTTCTGAAGCATGTTAAGATATTTATTTATATTTTTGGCTGATAAATCCAATAAAGAAGTATTTATAGGTCCAACTCTACTGTCTCTGTTATTATGCAGGTTTTTATTCATGGTGACTTGTTTCTTTGTGTTCTAGTTAAAGCTGCCTTTCTCCAAGAGGTGATTTCTATTTACTTTTGAGAGTCTTCTAGAACTGTTTAGGATATTTATACTGACCCTACACTAGAAGAAAAACCTACTTTAATCTCTCTCTCCTTTTCCAATATTTCTCAGAAGAGACAATTTCCCCAATAGATAAAAATCAGTGCTCAGAAGGATTTTATATTCTTATCAGTAGGATGAAACATGGGATTATACCCTACCTTGGAGGACATGAAGAAGTGTGAGAAAGAAATGTGGCTAAAATATCTAACAAGTCTAATTCTTTACCATTTGGATATTGGTTCAACTTAAGGAGGACTCTTACTTGGTCAAGAAAGTACCTCTAGTGGATATGTTGTCCTTTCTGCAGTTTGGTTATCAAACCATCCATATCAGTCTCTATTTAAATCAAGAATGATGAAAATTGCACATTGGTTATTTCAGTCATCTTGCAAGACTGTGTAAGTAACAACCCCACAATCACAGAAATGCACAAACCTGTGAGGGTCATCTGGATCACAGTTAGGAAGAAACTGAGTGATTGCTTCTGCTACTTCTTCATTTGATAAAACATCCCAGAGTCCATCAGTGGCCAAGATCAGCACATCATCTGCTTCATGCTCATATTTGGAGAGATCATAGACTCTTACCTGAGAAAACAGGAATATTAGTAATTAAGAATTTAGGAAAGCTGGGCATGGTGGTACACAGCTGTAATCCTAGCACTCGGGAGGCTAACTCAGGAGGATCATGAGTTGGAGGCCAGCCTGGGCTACATAATGAGACTTCATCTCAAAACAAACAAAACAAAACAACAAAAAAGAAATCAAAACACACTATATATTGTCCCTAACCAATTGATTTTTTATTCCCTTACCCTTTCCCTGACTAGCCTTGTGTTTTTCAGGGATGGACTGGTAGGTACCTGATCATGAAGTTTTGTGGCTAAGGGTAGCCTCCTTTGGAGATTTGCTGTACAGACATATGGACCCAATCACAACTGTGAATGAACTTAAGAAGTGATAAGAAAAAAATTAGTACAAAATGTAATGCTTGAGATATAGTTGGAAGGATGACTTACAAGTGGATATTATGCTAGCCAGAGGATCAGCAAGGAGCTTGCTTACTGGTCTTCCTTATCCATTCAGCAAACATTTTATTAAGGGGCTACCCTATGCTAAGTCCTATGAATACAAAGACGAGTAATAAATTTTCCTGCTTCAGAGGAGCTCTTAGCCTACGGGTGAAAGAAAGCCAGTTTGGGATCTTTAGTAATGGCTCCATAAGTATTTGAGTAGGCCTAAAGAGACGTACTGTAAACTCTTGAAACTCTTCTTGCCTTTCTTGCTGTCAAGCCCAAGGGCCCGGCTTCTCCCCATGTAGAGATGGGGTCTGGACACTACACTCAGGCTTGACAAGCCCCATTCTAGGAAAATTACAAAAGAACACATGTTCAGTCTGAATTTCCAGAGCATGTCTTTGGACAAACTTTGAGTCTTCCTTTACCTCCATTACCTGGAATGACTTGGATATTTCAACATCTATCTAAACTCTTAAAAAAAAAAAAAAAAAAGAAGCAGTCCTGGCAAACTAATAATAAAAATTGAAACTCATCTGGGTTAGGTGACAACACTGTTCTCTACCTCAGTGAGGCTGGTAGTGGTAGGGAGGAATGGAGAAGAGAGGACTGGGTAAAAGGTATAGGCTGGGAAGAAGGGGAGCGGAAAGAGAATGTAGTCTAAGTTGTTGCTTCCTTGCTTCATCATACAATCAGTGTTTGATCATCTCAGACCTAGAGATAATGGAATTCTAAGAGGCCCAGGGACTGTTAACATCCAGGTCTTTGAAGGCCAAGCATTCTGTGTTTTAGAAAGATTTGCCCAGGCCAGCAATGCCTGTGTAGGGATGGTCCCCAGCCCTGGTCTGTGGCCTGTTAAGAACAGGTCCTCACAGCAGGAGGTGAGTGGTGGGCTCAAGATAGCAGAGCCTCATGTGTATTTTCAGCCACTCCCTGTATGAACCCCCCCACTCCAATCCATGGAAAAACTGTCTTCCACAAAACCAGTCCCTGGTGGCAAAAAGGCTGGGGACCTCTGGGATAGCAGTGTATGCCCAGTGGTGGAAAACAACACAATGTCTATGCATAGAATCTTGGTAAATGAGTGCAAATGAAAGCAGCCACCAGGTGTGGCCTGTAGATTAGATGGTAACAATCAGCTAATGACGCAGCACATGAACCATATCTTCTTAAAAGGTATGCTCTGTTAGGCTAAAGTTACATTGTGGAGAAGGCAAGCCTTATGAGCCAAACAGGAAAATAACAATAACAATAAAAATCAAAACAGGAAGGGGGAACTTCAGTTTTCTAGCAGACTGGAAGGTCCCAATATCAGAATTTTATCCTCAAACCAGTAACTATTGTGGGATTGTCCCTTGATGGGAAGCAACCAACCTGCCTTTATTTTCTGTGTTGTGTGGGTGTGTTGGAGGGGTGTTTCTCAAAAGCTAAGGTACACAACAATCAGCTGGGAATCCTGTTAACATGCAGATTCCAGTTCAGTTCTGTGGTGGGACTTCAGAGCCTGCAGTTCTCCCTGGTGATGCCAATGCTGCCACATTTTTAGTAGAAAGGCCATAGGCTTTCCTACTGGGCTAGGTTTGTTAACCAGGAAATCAAGAGCCCTGTGAACTCTGTGATGCCACATAGACCGTTCCCTAGGGCTACAGAAAGGACAGCAAATGTCACTCCTGAGCTCCCAATTTCAAGTCTTGGATCACTGTGTTATTTGTACTGTGCACTTACTGCTTAAGAGAGCTGCTAGCTTCTTTGTTGGGCCTGTATCTACAACAAATTTCTGTGATAACTTGAGCTCCACTGAATAGAAAAGATTAGTTGCGGGAGGTGGAGAGTGTGTATGTTAGATGGCCTCAGTCTTATCCTTGTTGTAATTTGTTGTTGTGTGCCATTGAGTTGGATCTGACTCATAGTCACCCTAATTACAGCAGAATGAGACACTATGCAACACTGTGCCATGCACATGATCTTTTTATGTTTGAGCCCATTGTTGTAGTCACCATGTTTCTTCTCATTTTGAGTTGTGCCACATCAGCAAATGGAGGTCCCAGGGGCTTTACTCCATTTCTGTCATTAAGGTCAACTCTACTTTGAGGGGGAAACTCTTCCCCTATTGTCTTTTGAATGCCTTCCAGCCTGGGCGCTCATTTTCTGACACTACCTTTGACTGTGATTCTCTGTTATTCACAAGGTTTTCAATGGCTAATTGTTTTGAGAGTGGGCTGCCAGGTCCTTCTCCCTACTCTGTTTTAGTCTGGAAGCTCAGCTGAAACCTTACAACATGAGTGGCTCTGCTGGTATCTGAGATATTGATGGCATAGGTTTCTGTAGGGAAAAATTGGGAGGAAATTGGCAAAAACTCCCAAACTGGGAAAATGGCTTTTGATTATCTGGTTTGTAAATTAAAAATCTAAGGAAAAGGAAAGTAACTTGGTTGCACATTTGTACAAAACCCTTCCTGATTGGACAATTGGACTGAAAGCTGATTGGCTCAGGCCATTCCGTGCGTGAGCTATATAAAGAGCTGCGCTGCTGCAGCTTGATCCTTTTTCCCCCTCCTCGCCCACACCATTGGTTAAGCAAGGCCTTCTCACCCGTTCCTGCCCGGACCACCGAAGAGGAAACAGTTTTCCTGCTCTCCCCCAGACCTTCGGTGAGGAAAGAACGCTCTCCAGTTGCTCTCATCTGAGCACTGACAAAGCAACAGCTGTCTCCTTATGACCACTGAGAGGACCAACACAGGTGTTTGCCCCTGGAAGGCAAAAGTGCCTGAGGCTTTTCCTTTCTCCCGTCTCTGCCGGGGTCCTGAGGGCCCAGGAGTCTGCACCCCTCACCCGAGGGTCTGGAGTGAATTGTGTAGGAGGGTCTGGAGTGAATTAGTATCTGTGTGCGTGGCAGTGCTGCCCCTCCGAACCTCAAGGCCAGACCGGGAGGCACGCGCCCCACAGTTTCAGTATCACAGCAACACGCAATCCCCCCACAGTGTGAGAAGCTAAGAGATACAGCTAACTAAAAGGGGGTTCCTTTTAATTTCTTCTAAAGAGTTCCTTTTAAAAGAGACATTTTTAGGTCTAAAGATAATATCCATTTAATTTCAGGATCTGCCCTGTGAGCAGGGTGCTAAAACCTCTTTGAAGTGTTTTTTGCTGACCCAAGAAATGTGACAGATTGAGCCATTCAAGCTGATGTTGTCCTGCCCAGTGGTAAATGAAAATCTGGCCAACAGAACTGTGTAGGTTCATACAAGAATGTTAGAAAATGCTACTCTTCAATTCCCCAATAAATGGAATCCTTCCCTAATCTATTCACATTTCCACTTACATTTCACTAATGCAGTTTCATTAGCCAACTTGAAAATCCCTTTCAATACCATTTTCCACATAATTTTTATGTAAATAATAAAAAGCGAGGAGCAACCCCATTCCCTGAGGCACTCCTCAATTAACATCCTTTTAGGTTTTTACTGCTACCCTTTGCTTCCTGCCCTTTAGCCAATTTCCAAAGGACTTTGCCAATTTTCCACTTACAACTGGTGTCTTATGCATTAACCTATGATGCAGAACATTTTGTGAAAATGCTTTTAGAAAAACTGAACTGCTGTGCAAGACGTCCCACTGTACACTCATCCCCCGCTGCAGCAAGGGCTTCAAAGGATTCCAGCGGGCTCTGGAGCCCTGACCTTCCCTCCCGGAAGCTGCTGTTGGCCTTCCACAATCAGCCCACTTGCCTCCCCAAAGTTCCCCTGTTCAATTCCTGAAATAGCTTCTTAATGTTCCTGGAAGCCTCACATTAAACTAATGGGCTCTGAGGCTCCCTAGGACAGAGACATCTGGAAGAGAATCTCTGCAGTCCTGGAGGGGAGAGGTGCATACAGGAACACCTATATCAGAAGGGGGTTGGAGCACGGGAGCAGGGCTACTAATGGTTCCCTTCCTGGTTCCCACCTGCCAAGAAAGGGAGGAAAAGGCTGCACAGATTCTTGGGAGCCTTGCAGCTCCTTAGGGCAATGTACAGATGTTCTTTCCTTACCATGGGGTTATGTCTTGATAAACCCATTGTTAAATTGAAAACAGCATAAATCTGAAATGCATTTAATCTACCTAATTTACTGAGCCTCATGGTTTAGCAGCACAGGAATGACGTACAGTACCAGTTGTTTCTCTTTGTGACTGTGGGGTTGACTGGGAGCTGTAGCTCCATGCTGCTGCCCAGCACTGGGAGAGATTACCACACTGCATTTTGCTAGCCTGGGAAAAGATCAAAACTCAAAATACAATGTCTACTGAATGTACATTACTTTGCACTATTTAAAATTTTAAAAAAATCCTAAATTAAATGAAGTAGGTAGAAGACCATCTATAATCTGAGCAGCTAAGAGATTACTCCCAGTAATCTACCTGCTACTAGAGCCTGAAGGGATAGGGCTACAGCAGACAGGGGCTGCTGGACTCCTCTGCCTTCATTACTTATAGGGAGAACACTGGCTATGTGCCAAGCACTGGGGAGACAGTGAAGAAAAGTGAAAATCTCTTACAAATTCTAAACTAGTAGAATACATAGGTACAAACAAATTACTCTGGCAGAGTCTGATAGGTACTCTGAAGAAAAAAGAAGCAAGGTAAGGAGACAGAGTCACTTTAGAATATGTGGTCATGATGGCCTGTCTTGGAAGTGCCATGTGAACAAGGAGGTGATGTCCTGCAGGTCCCACCTTGTGTCTTCCCTTCCTTCTTTCCTTTAGATGCCTGTCACTCTGGATTAAGTGTGGACACAGTGATAGACTGGTGGTGAAGAAAGGCAGAAAGGGACAGTTGTCACCCTCTGTTACCAAAGAAACCTTAAAGAGGACCAAAGTGCAGCCATCATCTTTTCCCTTGTCTTTTGCGGGCACGATCTTTCATGAACACTAATAGGTCTTTACCTGTATATGCCCCTGTCAGTATCTTCTACAAGATTAGTTGTTCTGAAATTTTAATATGCTTAAGAATCACATGGGTGCTACTTACCCCAATTAAGATTCAAGGGCTCCACTTTTAGAAATTCTGATTGTGCAAATCTGAGTTGGGGTTTAGGCATTAGCATGAACAAGAATCCCAGGTAATTCCAACACAAGTGGTGCAAGAATCTCATTTTGAAAATCATGGACACAGGCAATCAACTCCTCTAGGAGTTGGGCATGGCCTGCCTTATCCTATGTCTTTCTGTGGCCAGAACAGAGCCTAGCACTTGACAATGACTCAACCCCTCTCCAGTAAACAGTGAACATCAGGGGTGTTGGTCATTTTATCTTTCTCCCAAAATTCAACTTCTAGAAACCAGAGATTCCACTTTACATTTCTTCTATGGGCCTAGAGGTATGTTTTATAGTATAAACTGCAATAGATCTTCAGGACACAATGCTGAGACAAAGAATAAATAACGGAAGGGAAAAAAAAAGCTAAACCGCAGACCTACTCAGAAGACCCTCTAATTTCATAGTGCCCAACAAATTTAGCTTGATAACTCTGACACTATCAGAGAGTCACCAAAATGTAACATGCTCATATTTGGCAGAAGTAGCAACCTCTTCCACTTCCTCCTCTGTCCTCACTGTAGCTGCTAACAAACAGAAAAACACAGTGTTGGGGAATGGCGATGAGTCTAGGGGCAAACAAGAGCCTTGGCTAATGTGTTCTGAACAAGCCAAGTGCTGACTGCTCACAGAGCTCTCAGCTCCCCAGCACTTAGAATGTCCTTAATGTCATCACTGGCATCTATTTTACACAGGAGCTCCTGACAAGCAGCTCTTTAATATAGTACCTCCACTCAGCACTCAGCTGCAGGCTGCTGTCTCAGCATTTGCCTGATATGTGCGCCCATCTTTGTCTTATTACTGATTATATTTTGGTGGCATGTTAAGAGAACTCAGCACTGTAAGCTGACACTGGTGTCTTGAAGCTACTTTTTAAAAAGAACCCATCAATTCTTCCATTTGCCAAATCTCGGTTGTCTCTCTGGGATGCCCTCTCAGCTTTTATGACTTTATTAGCTCAGCAAATTCTCCAAACCTTTTTTCCCTTTTTAGTGCTCAGTGTGGAAGGATGAGCTCCTGCAGCTTAAGCTTGGCTTTGTGGCAGAGAAAGAGCAAGAAAAGACTGCTTCAGGTCTGTTTCTAAACAGCTTTGTGACTCGAGACTAGCTACCCACTCTCCTTAGCTCTCAATTTTCTCATCTCTGAAATCATTTTTTAAAGATTGAAAAAAATCAAGAAAATATTATGTTATGGTTTGTACCTAAATTGTTCCCCACAGGTCATGCTGTTTGGTCCCAGCTGGTGGCACTGTCCTGGGAGGTTGTGGAACTGTGGGAGGTGAGCTTTTGAAGGAAGTAGCTCACTCAGGATGGGACTTTGGAGGTATCCCACCCCCACCTGAGGCTCGACTCTTTTTGCTTCCTGCTCGCGAAGATGTAAGGTCATCTACCATGGGCCCTGCCGCCTGCCACTGCCACGCAATGCCCAGCTGCCATTATGGACTGATTTCTCTAACCATTAGCCCCTAATAACTCTCTCTTCCCCTTAAGTTTGTTTGGGTTGGTTTTTCTGCTACAGTGATAACAGCTGTCTATATTATACATATAATATTTGCTTCGCTTTTTTCACAAAGCTAATATGCAAACCAAATAAGATCATGTGGAAGGGAACTGCAAAGTCCAATACATTATGATACTCTTTGTGCAATGATCTCAGATTAGTGACACTAAGTGTAAGCTAGTTAATAGAAGGAAAGGATGAACAGTGGGGTGAGGGAACCTGGAGGTCAGTTCCAAAAGTCTCATTTAAAATAACAGTGATTGGGCCGGGAGCGGTGGCGCATGCCTGTAATCCCAGTGGTTCTGGACGCGGAGGCGGGAGGATCGCAAGTTTGAGACCAGAGGCAGTCTGTGTAATTTAGGGAGACTCTGTCTCAAAAAGTTAAAAAAAGTGGGCTGGGGGTGCAGCTCAGTGGTCCAGCACTTGCAAAGCATGCAGGTGCAAGGCCCTGGGTTCAATGCCCAGTACTGCAAAAACAAAACAAAAAACAAAAACAGTGATTACAACTCTCAAGAGGGTCTGGGGTTTAGTTCAGTTGGTAGAGCACCTGCTCTGTACACTCTGAGGACCTGGGCTCAGTCCCAAGCACCGCAAAAATAGGAGAAGGATGTGGCAGCCTACTCCTGAAAACAATCTTGAATCAGTCATTGAAAACCCTATGAGGGTCACTATGAATCGAACCTGACTTGATGGCACCTAACAACAACAACAAGGACTCTCAAGGGTGTACTTGGCAGAAAAACCAAAGGTGGTTCACAAGATAAAAAGTGCCAGTAAGTGGTGGGAAATAAAATAGTATGAAGTCTTGTCCCATTTACTCCATGTGGCCGATCCAAAGGCTCAACCTGTACAGCTTTGAATATGTTAATTGTACTAAAAAAAGGAAAAAAAGGAAAAAATAAATAAAAGAGGAAAACCCTCCACTAGATGGATTGACACAGTGTCTGCAACAATAGGCTTAACCATAAATAAGATCGTGTGCCTGGCACAGAATCAAGTGTTTCATTCTGCTGCACATAGGGTCGCTATGAGTTAGACTCGACTCAATGGCACCTAACAACGACAACAACAACCAAAAGAAGAAACAATTCCAGTCTATTTCTTTGTGGTTCTATTAACCACGTTGTTGTTGTTAGGTGCTGTGGAGTCAGTGTCTAATTCATAGCAACCCGATGTACAACAGACAAAACACTTTTGTAGTGCTTCTCTGCTGTTCTTAGGGTTTTCATTGGCAGATTGATTTTTGGGAGTGGGCTACCAGGTCCTTCTCCCAAGCCTACAGTATCTGGTGTTCCCAGTTGGTCTCCCGTCCAAGTACTAACCAAGCCTGACCCTGCTTAGGTTCTGAGATATGATGGGATTGGATGCCACAGTGGTACGGGTACAGGCAATAAACTGAGTACATTGTTTTAAGACTGGTGTTCTGGAGGGCCAACAAGATTGCATCCAAATTCTGTGTAGTGACTCTACCTCTACTCTGTGATCTCATGAAACAAACACTGAATCTGGTGGCAGGAGACTTGGATCTGAGACCCAACTCTGCCTCTTGGTAGTCAGCAAAACAAAAGAGTTCACTCATAATTCCAAAGCTTTGGGACCATGTGCTAGAAATATAGAATGAGTGGAATCCTTGTTCCTTAGATAGAGGCTGTCAGGAAGAGCTGGACATCAGACACCTCCCATGTGGAGGGACTGTCAGGGACAAAGCCTGGAGGTGTGAGAGAAGGCTGGTGTGTTTGGGCAGCTTTACCTAACTTGGTTTGGTTACAGAACTGGATTTCTGGTGGGCAGTGGTAAAGGATAAGCCTTGACTTCTCACATCTTCAGTACTTCTCCTTGCAGAATGGAAGGTCAGGACTAAGTGGCCCCTGGGCATCCTTATGGCTCTAACAATTTCCAGCTCTTTCATCATAAGTTAGACCTTGAGGTGAATGGCCACGTGACTTTAGGGCACTGGCTACAAATGAGTCAATTGACATTTAACTGTTACAAATATGTTGGTTGCTCAAACTACCCAAAGGAGCTCCTTGTCTTGGCTGTGGGGTTCTTGAGGGTTTTTTTTTTTTTTTTTCATTTGAACTTTCTAAATCAGTTAAAGTATTAGGAAGTAGTAAAGACAGCACGAAGTTGTACTCAATGCTTGGCTGTGGTAATGTAAGGCTTCCATTTTCTCTAATGAAGCCAGGTACCTCACAACTCTGTGAGGTAAGTTTTGGAAAGAACACCTATAGGCTGGGGCACTCCTCTCACGCTCCTGTCTCTGGGTTTCTAACAGCTTGTTGTTGTTAGGTGCTGTTGAGTTGGGTCCCAGTCATAGGGACTGTCATAGGGTTTTCAGTGGCGGATTGCTTTGGGATTGCTTTGGGAATGGATTGCCACATCCTTCTCCCATTTCTAACAGCTTATTTACCACTAATTCAAAAGCTCATTGAATGAATCAGTGAACAAATGGGCTTAAACGTAGCTCAATGATCATTTGAGTAACAAGTTCATCTTCATTAAAGTGCCCTTTTGGGGAGATAAGGGTCAGAAGAAATTCTAACCTGTGAGTGCAGGTACCAGGGAGCAGTGTGGACAGGTTGAGTTCATTCAAGAAGCAGGCAGAGCGTGAGCAGTGACCATACATCCTTCTTGGCCTACAATTGTTTTCCTTGGTCCTGTTTTACTAGTATAATTGTTAATAGTGTCCCTTTTGACTCTTAAAAATGACCTGGTTGATGGGATAGATACTGTGGTCACCTGATGTATAAATAATAAAATGACCACTACTCTTGATTTCTGTAGCTGCTAATTCTGGTCATTGAGATTCAAAGAATTACAGAGTGTTACTGTGTCTTAGGATTCTCTTCACATGGTAGGTTTTTGGAGATGTCAAGTGAGCAAAAGAACAAATAAGCAAGTTATGATGCATGTTGCCTTAGAAGAGGAGAGACAACCACCACAGGCAAACTGTGGGACACTTGCTGTTTGACAAACTCAATCCTACTGCAGTTATTCTGATAGCAAGAAGCTCAGGTCTCAGCAGACTGTGTTCAAGTGAAGAATGGGGCACACTGTGCCCCTAACCTTCCAGCCTGGCATTTAGCCACATGAGTCAAAATAATGAATCATAGAATCCAGGATCAGCGTATGGCTGTATCTCAAACCTACTTTAAGATTCTAAGTCTGAAGTTCCTAAAGCACAGTGAAGAATTGCATAGGACACTGTTTGTCAGAGTGGTCTTTTGGTCACTTGCATCAGAATTATCTAAAAAAGTGAAAATTCCTAGGACCTTCCCTAGACCAAATGATTCTGATATGCACGGAGTGAACTCTAGGGATCTGTATTTTTAAAACAAATTCTCAAACTATTCTTATGTATTAATGCAATAAATCACTGTAAAAAAAGATACTTTGTATTTAACTTGGACATCCAAAGTAAATGATTATTTTTCAGGTATGGATCAGAGGCTGACAATCTCTACTAACAGCAAATGTTTGACATAAACATACACGTGGGCTGCCACTGTGAGACCATAAAATTTTGAGTTGCCAAGTAAGCTTTTTTTTTTGGTTTGTTTCTTTTAGCTTCAAGAGTTAATAAAATAAAGCCTCAAATCTTGGTTTTATTCAAATAGCTAGTTGGCAAATCTCAAGTCATTGGCTAAAAAACCCACGTAAATAACACACAGATAAGCGGAAGTGAATTTACACTAGAGTCAAGAGTTAAAGACTAATAAGCCAAGTTATATGTGAGGTCAGAATGTACAAAAATCAACGAAAGCAGCTGCACACTCCTAACGTGTGATCCTGCCTCCCCTCAACATATTCAAGCTGGTAGTGGTGTGTGTGTGTGGGCACACAGCACCCCATGGCACATCACCCCAGTTGAGAACACAGAAGTATGAAGATGTCCTGAGAAGGAGATTAAGAAAATGGTCAAAGCCAGGCATGGGGTACCTGCAATCCCAGCACCCCGGAGACATAAGTAGGAGGATCACAAGTTCAAGGCCAGCCTGGGCTACATAACAAGACCCTGTCTCAAATAAATAAATAAATAAAATAAAAAATGAAGAAGAAAAAGAAGGAGGAGGAGGAGGAGGAGGAGGAGGAGAAGCAGCGGCAGTGGCAGAGGAGGAGGAGGAAGAAGAAGAACAACAACAACAATGATAATTTAAAAAAGAAAACTGTCAAATACAACTATTTTTGGGTATCAAAGTATCTTTACAACTTCTCATTTTCCCTTTGTACCAGGGGATCCATTTTTTGTGAGGCCTTAAGTTTATATAATTCTGGGAGCTCTCATTAATAAAAAGAATACAAAAATAACTATGAATTCTGAATTCAAATTTAGATATTAAAGGGAATGTTTATTAAGAATGAGAAAAGAAAGCACAACAAATTAGTGGATCCTAAGATCCTAAGCTTCCCTTTCTTTGAGAACTGTTTATAAAAATGCTTCCTGATTGCAACCTTGCTTCTATTCCCTGTCTAGAACATTTTTCGTTTTCCATCACCAAGCAGAACTCTCAGGGCCTGATCTGAGCAAAGGTCCTTAATATTTAAGCTTAATTAGCTTCTTTGTAAATCTGCTTTTATGCAGCAAACCAGATTTCCTTTCTTAATTAGCTAAACAGCTAACTCATCAACTTGTATTAGTTTGCACTGGAAAGACAGATGATTATTACTTTAATCCCCAAGGCTTCACAGCAAGGAAGGCACTTCTACAGGAAGGCTATGATAGGAAGACCCCATGACAATTGCCATCAGTTCTTTCCCTTTTTGTATAAGCATGCTACTCCTCACAACTGGAGCTGGCTCCCAGTTCCCCTCTCCCTAATTGTGGAACAGCCTCTGTGATTTCCCTGACCAACAGAATGTGGCTGTGGTGAGGTTCTGAGACTGTGGAGGCCAGGTCTTCTGAAGCCTTGGGGATTCTGCTGTGGGCTACTTGAACCACTTGCTCTTGGGATAGTTTCCTCTCAGAATCTAGCTGTTATGCTATGAGAACCTGAAACAAGATGGAGAGGCCATGTGTTGTTGCCTCAGTCACAGTCTCAGCAGACAGCCAACAACTTCAGCCACCCATGGGAGCCATTTGAGACTTCTAGTCAAACTGCTTCAGAGGACCTCAACCCTACCGGCACCTGATGGGTCGCTGTGGGAGACTCCAGTTAGGCCCAGTCCATGGGCCAGACAAAAAAGTTAGTAACCTGAAGAAGTACAAAAGTTAATAATAAATTGTTCTGATAAGCCTCTAAGTTTTAGGGGTGGTTTGTATGGCAGTCAACAAAGGCACAAAGGCATGGTATTAGGAAAAACACTCCCAAGTCCTCCCTCCCTTTAGGATTGTAAGACAGGACACTGACCTTTCTGGTGGTTTTTCTTTGGTCCCTGTTTGTCACTTGTTACCTTAGCTTCTGCCTTTCAGCAGGTAAATACTAGGACAACCTCTCCCCCACTCTGCCATGGGGTTGACAGCCCACAGCTATCCAGTGGGTAAGTTTAATTTGGGGCCTAGAGGAGAGGAATCTGTAACCATATCACTCTGGTGTTAACAAGCTCCCAATCCTTCTTTTCCTTTAAGCTAGAAAGCAAGTGTTTTTGTTTGTTTGTTTGTTTGTGTGTGTGTGTATGTTGGGGGTGGAGTGCTGAGTAGTGAACCCAGGGCCTGGCACATGCTAACCACATTTTCCAGCACAAGCAAACATCTGACTGGGACCATGTGAGGGGAGAACTAACTCTTCCACCACTGAGCTATACCCGCAACACAGTGCTTTTTTTTTTTTTTTTTTTTTTTTTTTAAATTTTACTCTTCCTTATCCTTCCTTATCCTTGAAATTAGTCTACCACTATTTCTTGTTATTTTAACAGAAAAACTCTCTCAACTATGTCTCCTTTAGTTTTCATAGTCCCCACCCTGGTTCAGCTCCTCACTGTCAGGGTTTCCCTCCAACAATAGTTGCCCTATCTGTGGCTCTTCACCCCTCCAGGGGTTTCCCAACTATATTGTTGCCTTAGGTGCAGTTTAATGACCTCTGTAGTAATTAGCCTTATTATAACTAATAGCCCTTTGACCAATCTTCCAAACTCAGTGGCTCCCTAGGGCAAACTTCCTCCTGCTTCCTTCTTTTTCTTATCCTATTAATTCTCTTCTTCTTTAAAGTGTTCTCCCTCCCTTACCTGAAATCCTCTTGTCCCTTAGGAAGCAAGAAAGAGGGTTTATGGTAACTATTCAGCTAGGCTCACCTTGTACTTGTCCCAAATTCTAATTCCTTAAGAATATGTTCCCCAGTGTTTTACTCAGGTGCTATGGGACTCACGATTCCTATGGAAAGAGCTACTGAAATTTTGTGGTTTTGATGGAATTGGAAGAGGAACTAGGAGCTAGTATTTACTATGCCAGGTTTTGTGCTCAGTTCTTTATATATATCACTTGATTTTTTTTTCTTTAGGTATAACAACTTTATTGTCCTTTTTTTTTGTACTGAGGAAGATGCTGAGATTTAGGTAAAGTAATTTACTAAAGGTCACTCAACTAGTAAATAAAGAGATAGAGATTAACAATAGCACTGATTACCAGTTTGAGTTTGTTTTTCACTTTTTGAAACAAGAGTCTCACTATGTAGCCTAGGCTGGCCTCCAACTCACAATCCTCTGCCTCAGCCTCCTGAGTGCTGTGATTAAAGAAGTGCACCAACACTGCTCCAGTTTTTAGCCACTCTATCATACAGCCTCCTAAGGTTATTTCAAAGGGTTTAGGTAATTTTCTTTTCAAAAAACCAAATTTCTCCTTCTCTATTGCCCAAAGATAATTTACTGTATTACTCTTTAGAAAACATCAAGATGCTCAGCTCTGCAAATACATCATTTACCTATTTCTGATGATACTCTTTGTATATACAATCATATTCTGTTTCACTTAGTATAGCACATTTCTACATGTCATTATGTGCCAATATGGTTTCTTATAAATTTTCCAGACTGCAGAAAGCACAAAATACAACAAAATATGCTTTATCCAAATGAGATTTTTGGCTTGGGACACATAAAGTTACCAAGAACCAGGAAACTATACATGTTAAAATATAAACATAAGACCCTAAGTATTATTTTATTTATTTATTTATTTAATTATTTATTTATTGGGGTACTGGAGGTTGAACCCAGGGCCTTGCGCCTGCATGCTTTGCAAGTGCTGGACCACTGAACTGCACTTCCAGCCCCATTTTTTTACTTTTTGAGATAGGGTCTCGCTAAATTACACAGTCTCAAACTTGCGATCCTCCTGCCTCTGCCTCCCGAGCTGCTGGGATTACAGGCGTGTGCCACTGCCCTGGCTAAAACCCTAAGTATTATTCATGTGTTTATGGGACACAACAGGAGACCCAAACAAAACTTTTTCTCCCTTAACATGAAAGTGCACACTGGGAATCTCTAAGTGTGTGGCCTTTTAGAAGCCAGTAGGGAAAGAAGAACGATATTTCCTGGCCATCTTTGACTACACACGAGACCTCAGGCCAGGCAATTTCCTCAGTGCTCTCATTTGCTTTTCCTCATAACTCATCAGTGCAGGGCTTTCTCCTGACCTGAAGGAAGAAGAAATGCAGGCTGAGGCCACTGGTGCAGGCCATGGCACTATTGGTGGCGGGGGTGGATCCAGAGGCTAAATGCTTTGTTCTTTTAGAGAAGGTTGTTTCAGATAAAGGAATAAAAACATCACCTAGGTAGCAAATTTCCAGGAATGAGCTAAATGAGTGACCTGGAGTTATACTGGACAGGAATCCTGACAACCAAGGAGAGAAAAAATGAAGCAGAGAGAACGCGAGGCTCCTTGTGGTTCCATCTGGCTGGGCGAGAAGAGGGAATTGCCGAGTGGGGCGGGGGAGCTGGCTCTGCAAAGCAGCCCAACAAGAACAAGTCCTTGTTCTTCCAAAAACCCAAACTGGGGCTAAAGACAACAGCAGCCCTGGAGTGAAGGGTGGAAAGAAGGGTGAAATGAAAACAAATCCTATCTCTATGGAGGACCAGTCACAGGCCAAAAAGGGGTGTGGAGCAGAGACCATCTGGAAGTAGTGACTGCAGGCCTGTGCCAAGCTGCCTGAGTAATATGACCCGTGCTGGGTGCTGAACTGGAGGTGGGAGAATTGCTGGAAAAGAAGGAAATGTGGGGGAGGGAGGGCTGGCTCCCAGAGCCTGTGGGTTAAAAAGTCCTTTCCTTCTCCACATGAACTCTTTCAGGATGGTAGAGAAAGGTTCAACAATGAGCTTCACAAGCAAGACTAGGACCCCAGAGGGGTCCCTTCCCTCTGCTGGGGAGGGCCTGTCTTGTCACTTGCTGTCCACCAGAGAAAGAAAACATCTCCCACACTCTGCAGTGGCCTTCAGCTAGCAGGCCCCCCAGCTCCCTTGTCCGGGCCTCCTGTGGAATTTAGTCTTGGCCAGAAATCCCTGCCTTCGACCCCAGAAGGCTTGAGGGAGGCTCAGCAAACCTGGCGGCTGCTCTTCAGGTTTGGCAAACTCCAGATTTTTCCAGCGCCTTGTGTTCAGCGAAACCAAAAATGTGTTTGGCTAGAAACCCTTCTCTAATTTTTAAACCCCTGTACGTTTCTGTTTTTTTTTTTTTTTTCTTAAATGTAAATTTGATCCACATGTTTTTGATTTATTTATATTTAACTCATCAAATCAAATTAGGAGCTACAATGATGAATGGGAACAATGCTAATTTCCAAGAAGATTTTTGAGCTCTTTTTCTTAGAACTAAATCACATTTCCTCACCCGCCCCCCTCCAACAGTTAAAACTACCAGACTGAGCTGGGTTTGAAATTTAGAACCCAAATGTGAAATAAAGATCCACGCTTGGCAAAGAGAAGCATAGCAGGGGAATGTTCTTAGGAAGTCCAAGTCGGGAAGAGAGGGTGGGGTGTGTGGAGGGGTGATGAAGACAGGAAGGGAGTCTGTTATTCTTCATTAGGTGGTTTAAATAAATTAACCTGGTTTCTGGGCTCCCAACACAAGCCCCCTGGCCATTTCTTTTATTGATCTTATTACCACCCCCTCAGGGCAAAGCCACTTTACCGGCTAGGATTAGGGGGTGGGGTCAGGGTGGGGGCTGAACCTATCTTCTTTCTTTTCCTCCACAGTAGCCAATTCTTGCTGCACCTCCTCTTCCCTTCTAACAGCCCCCCGTCTGCCTTTCCTGGCTCTAGCTAAGCCCCCTCCATCTGGAAACATTTAAAATGTACAATAATTTAAATCTCGTGCGAGAGATCTTAGGATATATGCTAAATATCCATTAAGCTAAATTACAGGCACACAATCTTGTTTTGCACAATTCTGTCTGGCTTAGGTTTGCACACTGAAGGCCATTACTGTCTTTCTCAACTACCCTTTCTGCTACACTATCATCTTCCTCAATTTTAGTTTGAGGGAAACAATGTTTCTCTGAGAATCTCTGGCCACTGAGATCCCAAGACAAAGCTGCTCTCTTAGGTTCAAGACACAGGTGCCCTGTACAGAGACCCTGAACCAGTCCTTACTTGGTCCCTGGGACCCTGAGCATAGAAATTTCCTGGAATTCAGCTCTGTCTCTAACAGTCTTGATCTAACTAGACAGATGCAGGTATAAGGACTATCTTGCTACTTAACAATTGAACAATCTTGAGTTACTTCCCAGGAGTCCCAATTTCTCAACCTGTAAAATAGGTATTACAGCTACACTTATGTCAGAGAGTTGTTATGAGGATTAAATGAGAGGTTGTGTGTAAAAACCTCAGTATGTTGGTGGAGGAAGATGTTTCAAAGGGTACATTGTTTCAGTTAAACAGGAGAAATAAATTTTAAGGACCTATTGTATACCTGCACCCCATGTGTCTGTCAGCTTGTCATACTGTGGGGTTTTTTTGTGTTGCTGTGATGCTGAAAGCCACTGGCATTTCAGATACCAGCAGGGCCACCCATGGTAGACATGTTTCAGCTGAGCTTCCAGACTAAGACACTAGGGAGAAGTACCCGGCAACCCACTCCTGAAACAATTAGCCATTGGAAACTCTATGAATAGCAGAGAAGCACTGTTAAATATAGTGCCAGGAAATGAGCCCTACAGGTTAAAAGGGATTCAAGAAACAAATGGGGAAGAGTTGCTTCCTCAAAGTAGAGTCGGTCTTAAAGATGGGAATGGAGTAAAGCCCTTGGGACCTCCTTTTGCTGATGTGGCACTGACAGTGGGTTTAGGGGTGCTATACCCCAATGCTACTGCCTGCCATGGGGAGTTCTCCTTTTTGGGACTTTCACTCCGGGGAGATATTGGATTCTTGGCTCTGTCACAAATAATAATTTTTAGGATGAGTCAGTAAGAGAGTGAAGCAGTATGAAGTTTCGTAGGTGAAAGAAAGGGATAGTACTCACTTCAGAGTGAGCACTGGAAGCAGACCCAGAGAAGGAAGCACAGGCCAAAGTGCTGGTACCAGGCAGGTCCTTCCCCAACAACAATAATTACCTTCTCCTCCCTGGTGGAAGATACCTGGATTTGTCTGTGTACTCCATATTAAAGAAATCATATGAGATGCAGAAATTATGGTACAGAATATGTAGTTGTTGTTGTTGTTGTTGTTAGGTGCCATTGAGTTGGGTTGGACTTACATTGACCTTACGTACAACAGAATGAAACACTCCCCCACACTGTTCCATGCCTGGCAATATGTTGGTGCTTCTCTGCTATTCATAAGTTTTTCTATGGCTGCTTTCTTTCCGGATTGCTTCAGGAGTAGATTGCCATGTCCTGCTCCCATTTTACCAGTGCTTGAGATGGAACCCAGGGCCTCAGAAAGCACAAAGCAGCACTCTTCCAACTGAGCTAAACCCCAGGCCCAGTCCAGAGTATAGGCTAAGTTTATTAAAAACATAGATTATAAAGAGAGTACACCTTTGAGATGTGAAGGCAGGCAGTAGTGAAGGGCTACTGTTGCCCAGAGCTGAGATCACATTGTCTTTTACAGTGAAGTTTTGGGCCCTTAGGGGAAGAAACAAAAGTTTTTTACATCTGGGCCCAGGCCCAAAAGGAGTTAATGGATTCCCAGTGTTTTCTAAGGACTGGGCTGAGAGGTGGGCAGTTCAAAAGGTGAGAAATGCAGGCAGCTACCAGTCTTGATAAGGGAGCAAAATCCACTAAACAATGTCATTTTCGATTGCTGGGAGGTGGTATATGCCTCATATAGTCTTATCATCTTTCCTGGATGAATGTAGTAGTGAGGAGTGATTTTAATTTTGTTTCCTTTTAGTAAGTATGCTGTTTGTAAGGGAATTATTTATTAGGGAAGCACTGACCACTAGACCAAAGCCTTTGTCCCACAGGAGGCTCACTTTGATATTCATATTACAGGTGGTTGGGAAGCAAATGGCTAGGCTAGGGGGTGGCTGGCTACAGAACTCTCTTTTCCCTTTCTTCCTGCCTATTACCCTCCAACAGCATGACTCAAAATGAGAAGAAACAGTGGCTGCATCTTTGGGCTGAAACATAAAAAGATTATGTGCATGGCACATTGTTGGGTATTGTTTCTTTATTTTGTACATAAGGTGGCTATGAGCTGGATCTGACTTGATGGCACCCAATAACAAAATTATATACCATGGTGACCACGGCTAATAATAAGGTATTGTAGATTTCAAAACTGCTAAAAGAATATTTTATTTATTTATTTTTGTGGTACTTGAGAGTTGAACCCAGGGCCTTGCACATACTCTGCAAGTGCTCTACCACTAGGCTGCACCCTCTGCCCATTTTTTATATTTTATCTTGACACAGGGTCTTGCTAACTTATATAGGCTATCTCTGGCCTTGAAATCCTGATCCTCCTGTCTCTGCCTCCTAAGTCAATGGAATTACAAAAGTATGCCACTATGCCTGGCTAAAGAGATATTTAAAGAGTAGATCTTTTCCTAGGACCGAAAGTAGCAGGATGATTAGAAGATCTAAAATCTCACTGCATAGAGATCATTTGCCTTCACACTATGCTGAGCTACCTACCTCTGGCTTTGTATAAAAAAGTATACGCATGTGTATATGAGGAAGGGAGGCGAGAGTTAAGTTTTTAGTCTGCTTGAAAGAGTGAAATGTTTAGTGTTTCCTGAGATCCCCAGGGAAGCTTCTGGAAAATAGAAAGGTCTTGAAGGTGCCATTTAACATATCTGATAAACGTCTCTTCCCAAGGGAGAAAGTATAGAAGTTTGTGAGTCCAGTTACGAGGGCTGTGGTCAGTAGAGTTCAAAGAAAGAAAGTTCAAAGCCTAGTACATATTACTTTTCCCTGATGGGAAGTAGTTTTAGCAGTAATCCCCCAATCCTGACATTGGCCACAAAGGAGGGACTAGGAATTCACCAGCTTCCGGGGAACCTTGAACACTTAGGTAAGCAGTGGTCTTCACGCTTTGAGGGCTCAGTGAGAATATTGCTAGGCTCTAGACTAGGTATGTCCAACTCATGGCCTGTGTGCCACATGCATCCCTGGACAGCTAGGAATGCGGCCCCACAAAATCTTTTATCATCATGTGGTCTTTAGTATTTTCTTTGTGACCCCATATGTAGTTCCAATTTTGAAGTTCCAAAGTGATACTGCTGTCCATAGGGAGAAGGGCCAAGTAACCCACCCTCATGACAATCAACCATTGAAAACCCTATGAGGAGCAGAGAAGCACTGTCAAAGATAGTGTCAGAAAATGAGCCCCACCAGGCTAGAAGGCATTCAAGAAAAACCTGGGGAAGAGTTACCTCCTCAAAGTTGAGTTGACCTTGATGACGGGAATGGAGTAAAGACCCTGGGACCTCTTTTTGCTGATGTAGTACGTGCTCAAAATGAGAAGAAACACAGCAGCTCCAACAATGGGCTCAAACATAAAAAGATCCTGTGCATGGCACAGTGTTGGCTAGTGTTTCTTCTGCCATACTTAGGTTTGCTATGAATTGGATCCAATTCAATGGCACTTAACAACAACAAAGTGATACCACTCATGTTTACAGAATGCCACCTAATGCTTTGTTACAACATACTAAAATGGAACCACAGGATCAAATTCTAACCTTCAAATAAGTGTAACTACATGAGTAACATGAATCAGGTTAGTACCATCATCTGCCACCTGGTCAGTTGAGTATAACTGGGTTGAAGTTGAAGTGATTTGAAGCTGTTCAAAGTCACTTAAGGGGGCATCAGAGATGATATGAGTTTTTGGTTACTGCACGTAAAATGCAGCAACTGGCCATAATATTCTTGAAAATCTAATTCAATCCAGTTCTAGACACCACAAATTGACCACCACAAAGTTTACTTGAGAATTGCCACCACTTCTATCAAACCAGACATTGATCGGCTCTACAAAAACAATGTCAAATTTTCCACTAGTTTTATATTGTTCTCATTTCTTTAAGCTTTATAACAAAAATATTAAAAAAGAAATCTAATTATTTACATACACTATATTATGTAATTTATGTGTGGCCCAAGACAATTCCTCTTTAATTGATGTGGCTCAGAGAAGCCAAAAGATTGGATACCCCTGTTCCAGATGGATAGTGACCATTTCTACCAAGCTGACCTCATTTGAAATGCTGAGATCTTTCAGGAAATGTGCATTTCTTTCTTGCCTAATATTTACTAGAGAATTTTCTCCTAATGGCCTCTTAGCTCCTGTATCTAGAATTTTAGATGCTCAGCCCCAGCTCTAAGGACTCTAAAGGAACTATCCATGTTCACAGTCCTGCCAAAGGAGGGGACCTGGGTAGCTGTTGGGGCCCACAGAAGGTACTGGAGTAGACCTAGGATCTGAAGGGTAAGAAGTCAATGTGATCTTGTCTAAATAGTGAATTGGGCCAATCAGGCTCTTCTCTAGAAATATGGCTTTCGAAATATATGAAGCCGCATTGACTGGCAAGAGACACATGGAATATGGTTGGCCACAATAATGGCAGAACTCCCTCACAAAGGTTGACAGATCCTGCTGTGGTGGCTCTTCAGGGCTGCTTTGATTCTAGAACCACTCTTTCATAAAGCCTGGCTGTTCAAAGATTCTTTTGGTAGACACTAAGCATCTCTTCCAATATAATTAAACACCTCCTTTGTTTGTGTGTTAGTTCAAGTAGGTTTCCATTTTCTTCACTCAAAAGAGCCTTCATTAAAACAGCACTTGGTGAGCTGGGCACTGTGGCTTGCTAGTTGGGAGGCTGAGGCAGAAGGATTGTGAGTTTGAGGCCAGCCTGGGTAATATAACAGGACCCTTCTCAAACCCACCCCCAAAAACCAACATCTACTGGGCTGGCGTGTCACTCAGTGGGAGAGTGGGCTCAATCACCTACACCAATAAACAACCTCTCCTCAGCCCCTAAATCCACCTAAACCCAGTACCTGCTCTTGGGAATAATATGCAGATGGAGTTATGTCTAAATACTGTGGGCATTTTCAGCGCAGGGCATGGCTTTGATAGTTAATTTCACAGTACAGCAAACACTGTTGGCTTTTGATTTACTCTTCCCTGACTCCTCTCTACTACAGAAATTGGATATTAAAATTCTCTCTCTCCCAAGTGTAGATAGAGGAGGTCAGGTGACACAGTTCTGGCCAAAAACACCAGGTGAATCTATGTTGTGATGGTGGCTGCCCCTCCTTCTTATTTTTCATGAAAAGGTTATGGTTGGAGCTGCTGCCATCACTTTGCAACCATGAAGAAGTCAGAGAAATGCAGAGATGCTGGCTGTGGCACAGTTAAGGAGTTGAACTAAAACTAGTAACTACTAAATTCCCACCTTCTCTAAACATCTCAACTACTATTAGATTTTCTTTAACATGGAAGCAAAAATCTTTTCTAAATATACTCTGAAAGTGAATATAGACACTGATATTATTTCTAGTATTATAAGAAACACCATCTTTAAAAAATAAAATGTCTGACCAATATGTTTTTCAATTTAACTTCTCCAAACAACAACTGAATGACAGAAGCTCTCCAGGTAATTAAAACCTAATGACAGGAGAAGATATACATGTGTAATAAGGCAAAGAGTGAATGCACCCTCAGAAGATGTCACTCTCTGCATACCAGGAGTAGGCAAAGATATTACTTCTGGCCAGGGGAGGTAGAAATCAGGGAAGTCCCACAGGAGAAGCATCTGAGTTAAACTGTAGAGAAAAAGAATTGGATGTTTGGAGATGGGGAGGAAGGGCACTCTTGGCAAGAGCAATAGTTTTAAACAGATATGAGAAACTGAAGGTCATGTACAAGAATAAGTTCATCTGGCTAGTGCAATGCCATGAAGATCAGATTAGAAAGTTAGACCAAATTATAAGGCCTGAATGGTGATTTAAAGGGTCTAGTTTTGCTGGGTGTAGTGGCGCATACTTATAATCCCAGTGACTCAGGAGATGGAGGCAGGAGGACCATGAGTTTGAGGCCAGAGGCAGCCTGTGTAACTTAGCAAGACCCTGTCTCAAAATTCAAAAATTCAAAATGGGCTGGAGGTGCAGCCCAGTGGTAGAGTACTTGCAAAGTATATGCAAGGCTCTGAGTTCAACCCCCAGTATTAAAGGAAAAAATAAATAAATAAATAAAAAGAAAAGAAAAAGAAAAGGAAAAGAAAAGAAAAAAAACAACCTGGTTTTATTCTTTGAGCCATCAGGTGCCATTGAAGTTTTCTGAGCAATTAGGAGTCAGAGGAGTTCTTTGTGAAAATTTACATGATAGCATATGTGGGATGATTTGAAAGAGGCAGAGAGGGCCACTGGAAGGCTGTACAACTCTCTGGGCAGGATGTGCTGAAAGTATGAACCAGAACAGTCAAAGGAGAAAGGAGTTACCATGGTAGACATCAGTACATGTAGGACAAGTTGGCTAGTGTCTAGATATGGGACGTGAGTCAGGGAAGGAAAAATGTAGAAAGTATTTTATTGTACAAAATATAAACAAAAACCTCATGTGGTACCTCTGGAGCTGAAGACAGGAATGGTTTTATGTAGATGTTGGAGTCATGCACCTTCAGGTCATGGTCTCCAAGTCCCCTGGTCACTCCAATAGTTGCCATTACCCGTGCCTAGGAGTAGAAGCAGATGATCATCAGAAACATACCTTGTGAAAACATCCCATCCCATCATAGCTAAGAGTGAGGAAAGAATTTCCCAGTTCCTCCTACCCATTTTTCCACGGCCCTTGCTGTTATTTGATGTAGGTAGTTGTTACCAAGGAAGGGCTGACCAAAATGACTTCTGTACTAGAAGAAGGATTTATTTCCCACTAATTATCGTAAGCTTATTGGGTTGCTACTGTCTCTTCTCAGCTTTCTTATGTAGAGACTGGAGAGAAAAGTGCTTAATAAACTAACTCCAAAGCATGTGTGATGTCTACAGGCACCAAAATCAGTTCATACCAAATTTGACAGTATCCATCCGTCTGTCTGTCTATCCATCCATCCACTCATCCTTGTGTAACACACCTGCTCTACAAAATATGCTGAACCTCCGCTATGCCCCTAGCCTTATGATAGGCTCTAGCAAAATATGTAAAAAGTCAGAGGTGGCTTCTGTTCTCCCAAAGCTCAATTATTAAGGTTTTTGCTAGAGAAAATAAATCATTAGCAGTTCCGTGATCTATCCTTCTAAGAGTCTCACAAATTCCCTCTGGGTAGAAAGGAATGAAGTGCTGCTAATATAACTACCCAGAAATTTCTTGACTGAGATGTCATGCTTTCTCCAAACCATTTTTTTGAATGGTTTAAGGAAGCAACACTTTGTACTAATACCAACCCAGTCACCTTAAATATCTCGTGGGATGCCACAGATTTGATTTGTCCAAACATTTATTCATCACCTACTATCTGCAGATACCATGTAGTATGGGATACAAGTGTCTAAGGCTTCATCTCTACCATAAAAGGTCTTGGTAAGGTCTAATAACATATAAAATGTGGTTAAGTGTTGAAAGACATGGACAATGGGTTGAGTTGAAATGAAATAAAGGTTTACGGAGAAGGTCCCCTGGACCTAACCTTAATGCCAAAGGATGGACAACATTCAGACAAGCAGACACAGAGAGATAGAGTGCAAGGGACTCCATCTGGAGGGAATGAAGCCTAATGGTCTAAACGTTAGGTCATCAATTGTATATCCCATGGAATGTCATGATTCAAAGACCTGAACTTGTTTCCTCCTTGTGTTACTTGGGTAATAAAAGCATCTGTCTCACAGGGGTGAGGATGAAATAAATATATGCTATGAAACATTGCAATCCAACTCAGTGTTTTCATCTTCATCCTAGTCTGTGCAAAGCACTGTGAATTTTTGAGCTGGTCTCAAGTCAGAATGTAGGCAGAGTTTCCATTATAGTAGAAATGAGACCCTGATACATTTTTTAAGGGACAGAGTCAAAGAGAATAAAAGGCAGATATGAGATGTGAAGCCTGGGGAACTCTGGGCATGCAGGCTTCAGAAAGCCTCTGCTCTGATGGGAGGCTGGCTGGGCTCCCTCCTAGCTAAGTAGTGATCAACTCTAAATGTGAATGCTCTGAGACCCTTGTGGTCCTTCTGCTTTCTCTAAAACAGTAGTTTCCTTGGCTGGAGAAAGGACATGTCTGTGTTTTAGTCTAAAGAAATCTGATGTTCCTGTTAGTGACTGATCTTGTTTAGCACATACAGCTGTTACCCACACAAATTCTTAAAGGCATTTATTGAAATAAAAAGTAACAGCTGCACAAATACTCTGAGACTTCTGGGTAGGAGTAGGCACAGAGGAAAAAGAAAAATAACCCTAAAAGGTCTAGTCAGAACTCTTAAGAAACCATGGAGTCCTCAGATGATGATGAGCTGCTTTTATCCAGAGTGATCCTACTAATAAAAGCCAAGTGGAGGCAGAGTGGCTTTTAAATAAGCTAATAGGTACAATGACAGACCTTGGTGGCGCTCATCACAGGGCTGTCAACCTTTAATTAACTGACAAGCTTCAGAAACATGATGTTTTGGTGAATTGAACTTTTCATTTAACTATGATCCTTGATGTTGATCCTTTAAATCTCATTGCTGATCACCTTCTGAGGTCACACGAGTCCGTTTTCCTGTTGCACTAAGGAGAGCACACTGAAGATAACTGCTCAGCTTCTTTATTCACCACCTTCTTCACTACCAATTTATCCTAACAATACACATGAACTGTATAACAATATATCCGATGAACCTTCATCTCTGAGATAAAATTAAATATCCATCCCATTTTTTCCTAAGACAAACTTTATGGGACATAAAGAACCTTATTGTAAGAAAATACACAAAAACACTAACACTTCTTACACATTTATCCAAGGCTGCCATGGGTTGGGGACTGGGCTAGGGAGATCCTGGGGATATACAGAAAACAGGATGTGGTCCTGTGCTTACTTGAACTCACTGGATAAAGCAGTGAAACACTGACAATGTCAGCCCCACTAGGAGCTGCAACTGCAGGGGTAGGTGACGGAGGGGAATGGCATGTCAATGGCACCCACAGGTATTCCTATCAGGAACAGGGTTTGTCACTGTCATAATTCTCAACTAGAGATGGTGAGGTAGAAATTTATAGAATGGTTTCCCTGTCAATGAAATATCCTCTGTAAAATGCCTCCTTCCATTCAAATCACTGCTTGGTTATACTGAAACCAAAACTTAATCCTGTGTGCCCATTCTCTCATTCTCTCTCTCTCTTCTTTCTCTCCCTCCCCCCCATCCCCCACTCAGGGAGAGGACTGCTTTGGTTTTCTTGTAAGTCATTTCCTCTTGATAGAAACTACTGAATGCTGAAAAAAAAATTCACTTGAAGAGTCTTCCTAATGTGACATTTTTCACTTCTAATTGGAACTCTCAGCACTGAGTTGAAACATTAGTGATCAGAGGAAGAATGCAGTGATCCAGAAGGTGTTTATTTTAATTGGAGAATGGGTTCAAAGCCTCCTCACCTCTGCTCCAGCATTTCAATGTCCTCCAGATCTCTGCTTACAGATCATTTTAAGATCTACAATCTTCCTTTGGTTCATCCCTGGGCTACTTGGTGTTTGTTTCTCACTGGGGCCCTGGGGGAAGATGATGGTCTTTGCTACCTCAGTCTGGACTCTGATTGATGTGACCCTGTAGTTTAATTACAGTGAAGCTTTGGAATCCCTTCCCTGGGGCAACTGGAAAAGTTGAATGTCCATGATGGAGCATGGCAGTGCTAGAAAGAGGGGGTAGAAAGCCAGGGTTTGATCCTGGTGCTGCCCCTTGCTGACTGGGTGGCTCTGCCTGAGCTGTTCTGACCTTGCAGTCCCAGCTGCTTCATCTACCAAATGGAGAGAATACGGCCAGCTAGACCTGCCTCCTAGCTTGTCAGATATAAAATGAGATGATGTATGTGAAAGTGGTCATGTTTAAACTCTGTAAAAAGTCACTCAAAAGGGTAGGGAAGGAGGATGTTATTCTCACAAAATTGGCTTTCATCCCTTGTGCTCACCACCCACCTCCCAACCCTGCCACTTCTTGGACTTTTAAGACAGGTGGCCTGGAAGATGATGGATGAGATGTTCTTTCAAGCTGCCATGGCTATAAAACCATGAGCTGCAAGTGGAACACAGACACTTCCATGGGCTATGCAGAGCAACAAGGGGATCCAGCCCCCTCTTTCAATCCAGGAAGCAGTGCACCTACCTTCTTTCCTTCTCCATATATAAGGGGAAACTTTAAGTCATCATCTTCAATGGTTTTGTATGCCCTGTAGGGGGATAAACAACATTTTAAAAAGGTTTGCCCTCAATTAATGACCCTCTGCCCTGACACAGGCTGTTAGGCTCTTCATTTCCCTAAGACTCACATTATCTATCTCTTTTTTATTGAGTCTTTCTCCCTACAGAACTAGGTATGTGTGCATGTGTGTATATTTCAGCAAACTGGAAAATGCCAGTTTGCATTGCTTACAGAAGGAGAAAAAATATTGGCATATTCATAATTGGTGAGAAGTGAAGATGGGTTTTTGTCCTCCGTGTCTACGTGATAATGAAGTGACCCAGCAACAGCGACTGGATTCTTGCTGTGACTCTTCCACTGTGAGAAACAGCAGTGCTGATGGGGGATGGAGTGTGAAGCTGCTCCACGAGCCAGTTCTCATCTTCAGGGGCTGTTTACATCAAAGCAGCCCCTTATTGGGATGACTGTGGAAAGAATATTTAGAGCCTGTTTGACCTCAGTATGATATTCAGGGTTGGCAGAAAATGCTTTGCCTCACAATAGTTTTTAGGTGGCCATTTGACACACAGACAGAAAATCGAGTTTATACTTCATGGGTTTATTGCAGACATGGTTTTCTAGATGCCACCACCAGCAAATGAAGTCCATGTCTTGCAAGTTTGCTCATAAGCAAGTTAAAAAATGAACAAGCAAACAAATATTGTGCCTGATTATTAGCTAGATCATCTTGGTCAAGAAGCTTCACCTTTTTCTTTTCAATCTCCTCATCTGTAGAATGAGGATAATACACAGGATGTGAAGAGCTAAGCACAGAGCTGACACTTAAGAGCCTACCTATTACTAATATTTGTGGTTGTTGTTGTTCTGTGCCATTGAATTGGGTCTGGCTCATAGTGACCCTATGTACAACAGATGAAACACCCCCTGACACTGTGCCATGCCTGGTACTATTTCAGTGCTTCTCTGCCATTCATAGAGTTTTTAATGGCTGATTGGTTTTGAGATAGATAGGTAGATAGATAAGTAGATAGATAATTAATACTTGGTATAACAGTTTCCCTTTCTGCAAAAAGGGGCTACCATTGATTACTTACCACCTCAAGATGGAGGCATTCTCTGAACCTCGGGATCCTTCATTAATCAAACAAGGCTAAAAAAGTTATTGTTGTTAGGTGCTATTGAGTTGGGTTTGACTCATAGTTACCCTTAAAGGGTTTTCAATGGCTGACTGTTTCAGGATTGTTTGGGGAGTGGATTGCCATGTCCTTCTCTCATTTTTGCAGTGCTGGAGATTGAACCCAGGGCCTCAGAAAGTACAGAGCAGCACTCTACCAACTGAGTGAAACCTCAAAAACGTTATTAGGAAGACTAAAAGAGTCTGCTAAAGGAAAGTCTCCCGACTACATGGAAAAAATGAATTTAATGGTCTCCCATTCCTCCTTACCCTTAGGCAACTAGGAAGTGAAGATGAAATCAAGTTTATGGAAGTTCTTAAAATGGAAAAGAATGCATCCCAATTTAAAGAGAATGCATCTCAATTTAAAAAGTGTACAACCATAAAGTTAAAACTAGTACATTGTTATTGTCCAAGAAGATATTTGGATAACTTGTTCCTTCCTAGAGGCAGAGAATCAGTGAGGTTTGGGCATCAAATGCACCTGAGTTCATGTTTGGCCCTGGGCCAGAGGATGTACTCTCTTGACCTCAGGATCCTCATTAACCAAACATCATCAAAACTGAGCTCACTCCAGGGGTTATTATGAGGACTAAAATGGGGAGATGATGTGCAGAGCTCAGTAGCCAAGAACCCTACAAAGCCAGTTGTTGCTGTTGCTCTTAGCAAGTGAGCCCAGAAGTAACCTAGAAATTGAATTCCCTCTCTCTCTCTCTCTCTCTTCTTTAGGATTGAACCCAGGGCCTTGTGCATACGTTGCAAGCATTCTACCACTGAGTTGCATCCCCAGCCCCTGTTTTTTATTTTTTATTTTGAGACAGGGTCTCACTAAGTCGTGCAGGCTGCCTCTGGCCTAGAATTTGCAATCCTTCCACTGCCTCTGGAGTTGCTGGGATTATAGGAGTGTGCTACCATGCCCAGCAGGAATCAAATTTTCAAGCAAGGAACTGGACTATTTCCTTCCTCTAAATTTACCAAATTAACGCAGAGTGGAAATAGCAACTATGATGTTTTATATACTCATACGAATTATTTAAAACCCTGTAATACACAAATCACTTGAGTTAAAAATAAAGCTATTATCAGAATTCAGCCCCAGCTTAGGGATTGGCTGGGTTTGTAGATGAGTGGTTCTCAATCTCGGCTACATACTGAACCATCTGCAAGGACTTTAGAACATCCCTATGCTGGGGGTGTAGTTCAGTGGTACAGCTCTTGCAAAGTATGTGCAAGACCTTGGGTTCAAGCTCTAAGTATCCCCAGCCACACCTGAGAGCAAATAAAGCAGAATCTCTGGCAATAAGGGTCAGGCATCACGAGTTTTTAAAGCTTCCTAGGTGATTCAAGGGGCTGGGATTTAGCTTAGTTGGTAGAGCGCTGCGCTGCAGTCTCTGAGGTCCAGAGTTAAATTCCCAGCACCGCAAAAATGGGAGAAGGACCTGGCAATCCATTCCCAAGGCAATCCCGAAGCAGTCAGCCATGGAAAACCCTATGAGGGTCACTATGAGTCAGATACCGACTCCATGGCACCTGACAAGGTGATTCAAATGTGTAGCTTAAGATCCCTATTGCAGACGAATCACCAACGATGTAAGGTAAGCAATAAGCATCTCATCAGTTTGACCCTGTAGAAGACACAGTGTGTGGCTTCAGGGGGGAAAAGGAAATGGCCTGAAAATGGCCCTGAACTGAGCATGAGCAGGACTTGGGATATCTTGTGGAGTGAGAGGACAGGCCCAGACAGCAGAGTGCATGGTGGGAACTATATGTAGGGAGGCACTGGCCTTGAGATCCAGGCACAGGAGTTTGGAATTGGATAGGAGAGAAAATAGCTCTAGAATCAAGGACAGGAAATTAGAGCTCACCAGAGATGGGCTCGGCCTTCAGCAATACCACCCTGGAGACCTATCCTGTCTGATCTCAGAAGCTAAAAAGGGTTGGGTCTGGTCAGTCCTTGGATAGGAAACTGCCTTGGACTACTGGGTGCTTTAGGCTTGGGAGAAGGACCTGGTAGCCAATTCTGAAAACAACCAGCCACTAAAAACTCTATGAATAGCAGAGAAGCACTGACATATTGCTGGGAACGGCACAGTGTTATATAGTGTTTTGTCTGTTATACTCAGAGTCACCATGAGTCAGACCCAATTCGACGGCACCTAACAACAACAACAGAGACTGGCTAAGAGCCTCTTAACTGGGTAGGAAAGACAGTGAAAAACCATTCCCTAGCTCTCCCACAAGGCTAGGACATTGAATTCTCTCAGGGCAGAGACCTTCAGGAGCATGTACTTCAGGGATAATGCTTCAGGAGCAGTGCTTCAGGGATACTCAGACTGTATAGGTGGCACTTAACTAAACCATTATCCACTCTGTCTTTCTCTATCTTGTCCAAAGGACTAAGAGAAGAAACTATCAGATATTTTACAAAATATGTATATGTTGCCACAGCTCCGAAAGATAGACTTACCTTGGAGTTGTCACCCCAGGACCCATGTAACTGCAAATTTTAATGTTATACTTTAGCTTCTGTTACTTATGTTTAAAAACAATAAAAAAAATTAAAAACAGAAATGGCCACTTTGGGAAAAAAGGTTCATTCTGTTTTTTCCAGTGCTGGTTTTCAGTAAAATATGAGCCCTCTGTCCTCTCCCAGCAAGAGATGACAAGTATACAGACAGAAGGTACAACACCTTCTTCCTCTCAACCTTTCTGCATCCTATGCACAGTTCATCTTATAGAGATAAGAGGACTTCCATTCATAGAAAGTTATGAGTAGCAAACCATAAAATACTTGGGGCTGGGGTGTACCTCAGTGATAAAGCTCATGCTTAGCAAGAGCAAGGCCTTGGTTCAATCCCCAGCACCAAACACCCCCCCAAAACAACAAACAAACAAATAAACAAAACATAAAAGCAAAAACCGTAAGAGTTAAAACTGGCACTCCAATGAGAATCTGTATAAATTACTGATAGTTGAAAAATAATCACAGTAGCTATGATTTATCAAACACCTTCTACCTGTCAAACACTGGGCTTGGTGCTTATTTTTAGTGTCTAAAATCTCTCAAAGACTGCAATGTCTTATTATTACAGATGAGCAAACTGAGGGTCAGAGATTAAGTTAATTTCCCAAAGTCACATACCAACTCAGTGGTGCTAAAACTAGACTCAAACTTTCTGAGAAAGTAAGCCAAAGAAGTGTGCTATCAGGGTTCAGCTTTGGGAATGTCTTAATCTACTCAGAGTATAAAATGAGATCATTCTTGTCCCCTCTCAGAGGGTGACCATATGATGAAGAAAAGGGGATTTTTGGCAAATGAAATAGGAGAATTTTTGTAAGTGGCAAAAGAACAAGAGGTGATCATGGAGACAAAACCAGTGGCTGTGGTGCTACAGAGTCACAGAGTGTCCAACCTGTGGCCCCGGATAGCTCATAATGTGGCCCTACAAAATCTTTTAACATCATGTATTTTTCAGCATTTATTTTCTTTGTGACACCCTCTTATTATGTACATGCATTAACTTGTTGTTGTTGTTGTTAGATGCTGACAAGTTGAGTCTGACTCATAGTGACCCTATGTACAACAGATGAAACACTCCATGACACTGTGCCATGCCTGACACTACATTCATGCTTCTCTGCTTTTCATAGTGTTTTTAATGGCTGATTGTTTCAGGGATGGGTTGCTGGGTCCTTCTCCCTAGCCAAAGCACCTAGTGTTCCCAAGCAGTCTCCCATCTAAGGACTAACCAGGCCCCACCCTGCTTAGCTTCTGAGATCTGATGGGATCGGATGCCAGGGTGCTATGCCTGTAGATGTGCATTAACTATATAGTATTATATAATTTCTGTGTGGCTCAAGACAATTCCTCTCTACTTGATGCGACCCAGGGAAGCCAAAATGTTGGACACTGCTGGACATGGAAGAAGGGAGAGAAGTAGCAGAAGTGATGGTCCAGGTTCTTAGACCTGAGACTACTTCCCAGGCCACATCACCAGTAGCCATAAGGTCCAATTGACCCCTTACCCACAGAGAACAGACTTCCCTCAATTGGTAACACATTTGACACCCCAGTTTCTGCCCACTTGGAAGGCTGTGTCCTAGGCTTTATCATAGTCTATATCTGAGCAATAGGCCTGGAGTTATGCTTCTAGCTTGCCCTTGGCCTCCATCCTTCTAACTTTGGGGAGGTGAGAATACAGGGGAAAGACATAAAGCTTGAGAACTTGAAGACATGGGGGAAGTTTGGATCTGAGAGTAACAGAGAATGGTCATAAAACCATTACACCAGATCCTAAAATTTTTGAAATCCTGATTTTAAAACAAAATAAAAAAATACTCTAAACAGACTACTCACTGGTTTTACAATAACTGAACAGGGTTTATAGTCAAATAATCACTTGTTACAAGATAGCAAAACTGAAAGGCTTAGTTAAGAGTTTTAGAATAGTCTTATTTTGAATCAATTCTTTTATGAATATTTATGAAGAAAATGACAAAAGGTTAAGAGGAGAAAGAAGTTCAAGGCTTAAAAAGGGCTCCTAAAGCCAGGTATGGTGGTGCACACCTGTAATTGCAGTGAGTTAGGAGGCAGGGGCAGGAGAAATGCAAGTTTGAGGCCAGAGTCAGTCTATACAAATTAGTGAGATCCTGTCTCAAAATAAAAAATAAAATAAAAATGGCCTGGGGGTGCTGCTCAGTGATAGAGCTTGCAAAGTATGTGTGAGACTTTTGGTTCAATCCCCTGTATCACAAAGAAGAAGAAGGAAGAGGAGGAGGAGGAGGAGGAGGAAGAGGAAAGAAAGAAAGAAGGAAAGAAGGAAAGAAAGAAAGAAAGAAAGAAAGAACAAATGAACCTAAAATCTTGGCTTCTCCTAACTCAAAGAGATTGTCCTTAGAAGTTTCCATTATACTTTTTTTTTTTTTTTTTAAGTAATCGTTTTCTAGGTAATGTAGAGAAGCTGAAAAAAAATGAGTCATTATTGGTCTGGACCTACTGGGAGGAGAAGCTCAGCGCTGGGTGAGACCAAGAGGCCATCAAGTTCACTACATCCGAAGTGTAGGAGTCCCCTCTATGACACTACTTAATTGGTCTAAATTCCTCCTACACCTCTTTTTAACGGACTGCTCTTGGTAGTTGTTGTCCTCAGAGCTTTATAGGGCTTAATATCAGCACATTCAACTGGAGAACAGAATTGGGAATTTCTTAATTGACCCAAGCTTATTGGTATATTTGGTCTGTCTTGTGGAAAAATATGAAATAAATTCATATCTCTTCTGCTTGAGAGCTCTGCAAATGTTTGAAAAGAGCTATCTCAAGCTTTCCTCTTCCTTAGCTCTTTCAACTATTTTTTTTCTAGAACCTGAAGACCATACTTACCACCCAATTCACCATTCACCCAACAAATATTCACTAATCAAGTACTGCACACTGGGGCAGTGTCCCTCTGGGGGCTTTCTAGTTTGTCAGTGTCCTCAAAGCACAGCACTGAAATGGAAAACATTTAAGATGTGGCCCAAATAAGAAAAAAATTATTGTTACTTTGATTTGGACTTCAAAACATTAATGAAGCTTATATTTGCATGACATGTACCCATATCCTTGTCTGTATATGTGTGTTTGTGGTCATAGGTTGAGTGAAAAGAAAACAAAAACCCCAAACAGATAGGCCCCAGTCTATGAGAAAAAGAAAAAGAGAGAGAGAGAGAGAGAGAGAGAGAGAGAGAGAGAGAGAGAGAGAGAGAAGGCCTTTTGGCTCAGAATCACTACTAGTTTATGGGGACACAATGGATACTTTTCTCTGAATGGAAGACTCCATTGCCCTTACTAATTTTATCTTGCTAATTTTACTCCATTCCTCTAGCCCAATGACAGCTTTCTGAATTCAGATTCTTCCATTTAAAATATCAGATTTCCCATGCTATGTCATGTTAAATTTGATAAGAAGCTCTGCCATCTTTATCCAGATCACTGAAAAGAAGGCTAAGTGGAACTAAGCCATTAGAGATCTACCTGTAGGCTAAGGTACCCAGACAAGAGATGTAAAGACATTTCTTGGAGGCCTATGTAGGAAAGTGTATGCAATTTGAAAATTCACATTTAGGATTTCAATTCCATCTCATGAAAATAAAAAAATCGATCAATTTCCCCTTTAAAACAAACAACACAGAGGAAGAAACTTATCAGAATCTTGTTTGGTGGAAAGGCACTGAAGATAGACTCAAAAGTAGAGATTGGACAATGAGACATTAATGTTTGAAGTGGCTGATAGAACACTGATCCTGGTAGACACTGTCCTAACAGATTGTAGTGCTTCAGGGATAGTACTCAGGCTGTAGAGGTGGCACTTAACTAAACCACTATCCACTTTGTCTTTCTCTATCTTGTCCAAAAGGCTAAGAGAAGAAACTATCAGATATTTTACAAAATCAGAATACATCCACATGCATTATTTCTCTAATCAACCAGCCTAGGAACTCTACCCAAAAAGGAAAGATTACTAAATGGACTTAGTGAATCCAAGGTGGCTGGGTCCTTTGACTCTACATCCTCCAATCAATGCTCTTCTTTCAAAATTTTCTTACTCCAAAGCAAGAGAGAGAGAGAATGGTACTGATTGTTCCCACTTCAGTTCCACCCTTCTAGATGGTTTGGTTACTGCAACGAATCAGCCCCTCTGTCCTCTACATCTGTCCTCATGCCCTCCTCCCTCACATTCAGGAATTTCTGGCCTCTTCTCTCAAGACATCAGACTAAGAACGGCTGCCTTTCCACTCTTTCCCCCTGTTGTTATTCACAGTAATTTCACAGATGTTGATGGTGTTGTGGGAATCTTGGGTTTATAACTCCCGCCTCACTTCCTGGTGACCTTCTTCTGTGTTCCCTAGAAGCGTTCTTGTCTTTTGGGCTGTGCCCAGAACACCCCTCATCTCTGAAACTTGATTCTGAACCATCTTCCCTCTTTCACTCCTCTCTTGTGGCTCTCAGGCCACTTTTTGGCTAAACTCCCTCCTAATGCAGCCTCTACTTGTGACAAACCTTTTTGACACTTTTCTTGCTAGCAGCCTGGAATTCCTTAGTCTCTTGATGTCCAAGGAATAGAAAAGGAATTGAGTATTTTGTTAATTAATATTAAGCCAAGTACTTTCACTTCATCCTTCAGAACAGATGCAGAATCAGAAGTTTTCAATACCTTCAGGCCATTGGAATCATAGCACACGACTGCAGTAGGTTCTGGGCCTCTGAGCAATCATCTTAGCAGGGGCACTAGGACAATGTCACTAGGCTTATGGCAGCAAGGGTGTTGAAAACTGTTCAGATTTGTCCCTTGCCTCTGTTCTCAAAGCAACTAGAGTAATTATTTTCAAATGCAAGGTCTTACCTTATTCATGCCCTCCAATGGTTTCCCATCATACCATAAAAGCAAGTAATCAAACAGTCCTCTTTAAAATCACTCCCTTCCCCCGTGATTTCTTAGTCCCTTTCCCTGGTTTACTTTTATCCATAGCATCTACTATTGCTCAACAGTTATAGTACTTCTTCACTGTGTTTCTTTTCTCTAATGTTCCTCTAAGCCCTTTGAGCTCTGTGAGAACAAAGATTTTTGTTTTGGTAATTTTGGCAGTCCTAGTACCTGGTACCTAATAAATATTCAATCTAGTAAGCAAATAATGAGTACTACCTTCTTCAAGCAGAAGTTTTACATATTTTCTTGCTCTATCCACTTCTACAGAACAAAAGCAAATAACCTCTATGTCTTCTCTCTTGGCTCTTTCAGTCTTGGGAGTGCTGGGCCCTAGCCGACACTTGGTCCCAGGCACCCCACTTTCTTGTTTCTGACTTGGCTGACTACACATTGTTCCTTGCATTCCCCAGACACTCTAAACACCTGAACTTGAGAGGTTCCTATGCAACCATACAGATGTCTTTTCACCTGCCTGATGAGGAGCAATTACAGGACTCCTCTGCCACGAACACATGACATTTCTGGGTCAGTTTGGTAATTTTTATCAGAAAAAGCTATGTTCATACTTTCAGCCTTTACTAAGTGGCCTGCTAGCAAGTCTCCCACCACCATTTATCTCTTTGAATCCATCATCATCACTCCTCAGCTTAAAATTCTCCATTAGGTTCCCACCATCTTACATATAACCCAACCAAGAGGCCCTCTCTGACCTGGTCTTCTGCCCCTCTGCTGCCCTCTCATCACCTGGCTTTCTTGCTATTTCTTTAACATGAATCCTTACTGTTCCCTCTGCCTGGGGCAATTTCCCCCCAGAACCTCCCGAGCTAGCTCGTGGTCATCAGTGGGAAAGGCCTCTCCTGACTACTCATAAAAGTATGATGTTCCCTGCTCCTTACTCTACTTCAGCTTGTCACAGCACTCACACAGCACACCTGAAACTATCCTGTGTGCTAATTTGTTTACTGTTTTCCTTCTGCCACTCCCTCTTGAACATTAGTTCCATGAAGGCAGGGACTTTTTTCGTAGGTTCTGCTGTATCCTTGTATTTACAACTGTGCAGGCACATTGTGGATATGACACAGATAGTAGTTAAACATGTGAATAAATGAATGAAAGCTGGACTTTCTCCCTTGGCATGTGAGTTACTCTGTAAAGACATACTGTGGTCTTAGCCTGCCCATTCACTTTGCTTTTACCCAAATTTTCTTTGGCTGAAAATCAGAGCCGAGTCTTATCAGTAATACTTCTGACTTTTGTTTACCTTTCTATATTAAAATTTCAGGTTTCCTTTATTGTTTTTGTTAGGTGCCATCAAGTTGGTTTTCAACTCACAGCAACTCTATGTACAACAGATGAAACACTAATGTCAGTGCTTCTCTGCTATTCATAGGGTTTTCAATGGTTGACTGTGTTTTGGGAGTGAGTTGCCAGGTCCTTCTCCCAAGCCTATAGCACCTGATGTTCCCAGGTGGTCTCCCATCCAGGTACTAACCAGGCCCGACCCTGCTTAGCTTCTGAGATCTGACAGGATGGGATGCCATAGTAGTATGGCTACAGGCTCTCTTTTATTACCTATATATACAGTTATAAAGTATTGAAAATACCATTTATGATCCTCTTATCTATGATTTGCTGAAGATAAAACAAACTACCACCTCAGAATGACAGTGTTTTTTTTTTTTTTTAAAGAACTACAGCTGTTCTATAAAGTATTTGGTGTCACTAAGACAATTTTCTTCTATATTAATTCCATTTAAAAGCAAGTTTCTTGCTTAGGCCAGCATGGTGGTATACACCTATAGTCCGGGCTACTTGGAAGGCTGAGGCAGAAGGATGGCTTGAGTCAGGAGTTCACGGCCAGCTTAGGCAATGAGGAGGAGGAGGAGGAGGAAGAAGGAAAGAGGAGGAAGAGGAGGAGAAGGAAGGAAGAGGAGAAGGAGGGAGGAGGAGAAGAAGAAGGACAAAGAGGACAAGAAAGTTCTTCCTAGACTTTTCTGGATTCTTTCACCCCTAGCCAGAACTCCTACTCTGACTTCATAACTCACAGGCCAGGAACCTAGAGATCACGTTCTGGCATCGTCCATGCAGATCACTTCCCACGATCTCCTTCTCTCCTAAGTCATGACATTTCACTAGAAAGAGGAACAGAAAGCCACTCATGTCCCTTAGTGTCCTTAGTAGGACTTCAAAGTCATTTTAAAAGATGATCCTTTGCGGGAGAATAAAAAGACTCCCTTCAGGGACTGCAGAATCTGGAGGATTGTCTCACGTAGCTCCAATGTGAGTCACATTCTTCCACTAACCTCTGGACATTGCCTTGGATGCCTCTCCTCCCCTGGGGCTCTTTCTTCCTGGATTTTCTCATCCTTCCTGGCGGAACCCACACCAGGCATGGAGTCAGAGTTCCTGAGTTACATCGTCATCCTCACATGAACTAGCTGTGTCCCTAAAGCCTTCCTGAACTTGCTTCTTCAGCTGGTTACTTCACAGGATAGTTGCAAGGATGAAGCACAAATATATCCAGGAAAATCCTTTATGAAGGACAAGGTATGATTTAGTCATGAGTTGTGGTTATCAAGGTCACAGGAGCCGCATCCCTTTCTTCAATGCAGATGTGGGGCTCAGATGACTATCCACAAGAGGCAGAAGACTCAGTGAGTGCTTATGCTAAGCAACAAACCACCACAATTTAAGCCCTTTTCACTACTGCTGACATCTAACAAATGAAATGAAAAGGGCCAGGGTTCGGCTCAGTTGGTAGGGTGCCGCTCTGTGCTCTCCAAGGACCCACCTTTGATCCCCAGCACCTCAAAAATGGAAGAAGGACATGGCAATCCACTCCTAAAGCAATCCCAAAACAATTAGCCACTGAAAATCCTCTGAAAGCCGCTGAGTCAGACCCGATTCTGTGGTACCTAACAACAACAATACCAAAGCACTCAGGCCTCTTTGTCCACAAAACTACATTGTTCAGCTTCTAGTGTGAAGCCTGAGTGACCCAGAAGGATGACTCTGAGCTAAGAGTCTAAGGAGAGTACTATTGCGGTAGGGTGAAACCATCTCAAAAGTAGCCTTTTCTCCTTCCGAGGGAAGTCCAGCGCCCCTCCAGGACAGAAGAGAAAGCCCTAGGCAGTCACGTCTTCCTCATAGCAAAAACTAAGTCCAAGCCCAGCACAGGTGCTTTTCCCGGGGGCTTGGCGGGTTTGGATGGAGAGTGGGGGACAGAAGTACCTTGGTCTTTGGTCCCCGAGCCTGCCTTCCAATGACAAAATATCCACAGCAGCTTGAATCCCAGGAGGCCCAGGCCTGGCTGGGCAGGAACAGACACATGCCTGGAGCCCAAACGCCACTGGTGGCTTTGAAAAGCTTGCCATGACGCCAATTAAGCAGTTCTGGAATATGCAGAGACGCTCCCCCGACTTACCCCCTCCAGCGCCCACCCTCTTAAGACCTTCCTGGAAGAAGCAATGCGGCTCCGGCAGCCACCTTGTGCCCCCTTTTTTCAGCCAGCTATCTGTGTTTCCAAAGGAATCAGGCCTAGAGCCTGGCCATGGGGCTTGGAGGAGGCTGCTTCCTGCTCCTGGTGGTGGTCCTAGCAGGCAGCCTGCTCCCCCTCCCTGCCTGACTGTGCATGTGCATGTGATTTTAAGGTCACACACAAAGATTTTGGCATTGCAGTAGGTCTCACTATAATTTTTAAAATTATTGTCTACGAAGAGCCTTTTTTCCCCTTGGCTTCAAAGATTCAGTCAGGAAATTCTCAGAAATTTAAGTATGACTGTGGATGGAAACTTCATTTGCTGAAAGAAGGAGCTGACCTGTCAGGACGCTCCATTGGATGCAGGCTTAACGAGGGCCGGCTCACATCAGAGTTGTGGAGCGAGGATGAGTCCCAAGGAAAGTCTGAAAGGGTTGAGAAACATCCCATAGCCAGCAGACAGTTCTGGGGTTTAAAGAATTCTTTACAACATTTTTGGTTAGGCTCAACTTCTCAGCCAAAGACTCACCATTGCACAGCAGGCTTGAGTCAGTTGCAAATATAAGTTTGGTGTGGTGGAGGGTGCCACATTTTCCCTCTCTGAGATTCTTGATTTATGTGCTAGTAGCTACTCTATTTTCTTCCTTTTTTTCTATTAGTATTTTCACTGCCCCCAGCATGTCTGTCCGCTTGTGGGGCTGTGAAGGCATGTGTGTTGCTGTGATACTGAAAGCTATGCCATGGGTATTTCAGACACTAGCAGGGCCACCCTTAGTGGACAGGTTTCAGCTGAGCTTCCAGACTAAGACCAGGGAGAAAGACTAAACAGCCCACTCCTGAAACAACTGTTGTTGTCGTTAGGTGCTATGAGTCAGGTCCAACTCATAGCTTCCTCATGTACAACAGAACAAAACACTGTCTGACACTGTGCTATGCCAGGCACTATGTCTGTTAGTGCTTCTCTGCTATTCATAGGGTTTTTAAAGGATAATTGTTTTGGGAATTGGCTGCTAGGTCCTTCTCCCAAGCCTACAGCATGTAATATTCCCAGGTGGTCTCTCACCCAAGGACTAACCAGACCTGATCCTGCTTAGCTTTCGAGATCTGATGAGACTGGAACCAGAGGTGATATGGCCGTAGACTCCCGAAACAATTAGCCATTGAAAATTCTATGAACAGCAGAGAAGCACTGTCAAATACAGTGCTGGAAAATGAGCCCCTCAGACTGGAAGGCATTCAAGAAACAACTAGGGAAGAGTTGCCTCCTGAAAATAGAGTCAACCCTAGTGACAGGAATGGAGAAAAGCCCTTGGAACCTCCTTTTGCTGATGCGGCACAACTCAAAATGGGAAGAAACACAGTGATTGCAACAATGGCTTAAATATAAAAAGATTGTGTGCATGGCACAGTGTTGGGTAGTGTTTTGTTCTATTGTACATAGGGGCACCATGAGTTGGACTCAACTCGACAGCATCTAACAGAAATGACATTTTCATTTTACATGTTTATGGGGCACAGCGTAATAATTTAGTTCATATATACAGTAGGCAATTATTAAATCAGGATTGCTGATACTTCTATCTCCTTAAACATACAACAAAAATAATGCTTTTGATTAACATGTAATGATAATTGTACATATTTATGAGGTATGGTACTTCTTTTTTTATGTTGCTTACAGTATAATGAGACTCATTATGGGATTTCCACAGGGTTGCATTCTGTATTTTGCCCTGTTCTCTCCCTTTTTACCCCCTATGTTGCTCCCCCTCCCTCTCCTACTAGTCCCCTCCCTGCTCATGATGAGTCTACTTGTACTTTCCAATCTTGGGTGTGTATGAGTGTGTGTGTGTGTGTGTGTGTGTGTGTGTGTGTGTGTGTTTTAAGGTAGAACTACCTCCCACATATGAGTGCAAACATGAAGTATTTCTCTTTTTGAGTCTGGGTTATTTTGCTTAAAATGATGATCTCCAGTTCCTCCATTTTGCCATAAATGACATAATTCCATTCTTCTTTACTGCTGAATAATATTCCATTGTGTATATATATCACATTTTAAAAAATCCAATCCTCTGTTGATGGATCTCTGGTTTGATTTCATACCTTTGCTCTTGTGAGGAATGCTGCAACAAACATGGAAATGCAGGTGTCCCTGTGGTGTGATGACTTATCTTCCATTGGGTATATTCCTAGAAGTACTATAACTGGGTCATATGGCAGATCTATTTTTAGTTTTCTAAGACATCTCTATATTGATTTCCTTACTGGTTGTATTAGTTACAATTCCACTAGCAGTGTAAAAGGGTTCCTTTTTCTCTCTGCCTCTGATCCTCAACTGCATTTGTTATTTGTTTTGTTGATGCTAGCCATTCTAACTGGGGTGAGATGGAACCTCAGTGTACTTTTGACTCGCATTTCCCTGATGGCTTGCAGCTATTTTCAGTCAATATCTCAATTATATGATCCCTGGGAAAGTTCTACAGTGGGTCCATTTGATGCTCTCCAAACACATGCTATTTTGTTTTCTTCCTTTGGTCCTTGGGATGTCTTCTAAATTAGATGAAGCTTGTAGGTGCTAAGCTATGAACAAACTGATGTATTTCTGCTAACATAGCTCAAAAGTTGGATCCAGGTCCAAATAGCCTGAATGGTCCAAGTGTGATCTGCAGTTGGTGATTAACTGAAGAGGGCTGGTGGCTGACTAGTTTATGCATTTGTGGTTATGTGTAATGACAGAGACAACCTCCCTATCTCCTTAACCAAAGGAAAGGGGGGGGGGCCTTTTGACCTTCTCTCTAGGGAAGCTTTCCATAATGGGGTTTAAGCTCTGGTCCTTGAGGTAATCTCCTGCTTGGTACGGCTGACCCACAGGCCCTGGAAGAATGGCTGCAGCTCCTCTACCCCCATCAGTGGGCCTGAGCCAGACCCTGTCTGCAGCTCTGGGGGTGGAGTTCTTTTGGCCTAAAGACTCCTCTTCCCCCTACCAGTTGTACAGGTGGATGCAAGAAGCAATAGACCTGGCTTTCATTTTATTGGTCTGTGTTCCTTGGATCACAGCAGAGGTTTCACACTTTGAGACTAGCAGTAAGAAATACATCAATCTTGCTAACCCAGTGTACATACAGATACATTGTAAACATTACTTACCCTTACATTTTGGTGTATTCTCTCTTATGCTATTTAATTTGTCGAAAATGTGCATCTCCATACACAAACTTGATTTTACAACTCATTCATAGGTTCCTATCCACACTGAAATTTTGGGTAAAGGAACAGAATCTGGTCTCGGTAGCTCCCAAATTAGGAGACTAGGCGGCTAAGAAAAGAAATGGGTTCTACTGGGCTCACTCCTAATATTTGCTGAGAACTTGTTGGGTGCCAGGCATTGGCACAAGTGTGGGGTATAGGAAGTTAAATAATGTAAATAAAGGTCACCTCTTGACTCACAGGTACAAGTTTAGTTGCAGAAAGGATTTGCATAGAAGAAGAAAATGCTTTGAAGCAGTTCTTTGAAGAACAGAATCATGTGAATGCAAAGCAGAACCAATAATATTTTGAAATAAAATATTCTGAATGACTCTTAGGGAAATTCCAGATTTGGAGATTATTTCTGATTAGCTATGCACTTGGTGTGCATTAGCATTTGGCTGGGAGAGCTTTGTATTCTAATCAATAACATTAAATCTCCCCACAGGTCTGAATCACAGACCTTTTACCTTATGAACACATAAACGTGAGTGATTTCAGCTTTCTCAGGGACCCTTCATTCTGAAACAAACATGAATTTCACTGACATTGGCTTTTTATACTGTATGAGACTGAGTAGATATATACAAATAAGATGACCAAAATTGATCCCAGGGCCACAAAAAGTGGGGAGAAAGCAGTAAATAGATTGTTAGTTACATAGAGGGTTTCCACTTTGCAAGCCAGTTCCTCTGCACTGGCCCGTGTAGCGCTCACTTATAAAGCTTCTCTCACTCTGCTCTTCTGGATATTTGTATTTTAGAGCACAGAGTCCTGCAGTATCTCCCAGGAGAAGCCTCATCTAGGACTCTATCCTATGACACATCTTTCAGAACTTTCCATCCAAGTGCCCTTGAATGGGTAACATCAGGCAGGGCAGAGCACAAGTATTTCAAAGTAAGCTCTCAATGCTTTTTCATGAACAATTTGCATCAGCCTATGTGCAATCAACATTTACTTCAACATACAAAACAGCCTTCCTCCCCAGTCCTGAAATGCTCAGGTGAAATCGATGCTTATCCCATAAGAGTGGATTCCCATACTCTTTGGGAATCTGTTGCTCATTCCAAATCACTCTAAGCCTCCAGGGAAGCACAGGTCTGGGTGACAGTTGGCAAATTTTTACCAGTGGGAGGAGCATAGCACTGTTGGCTCCTATATCACCCGAACCCGTAATGTTTCAGAAGACAGAGAGCAAAGGCAGCAATTGTTCAACTTTCTGCCATCACCCAACCCCTAACACCAGATTCTATAGTACACTCACTTCATTCCAGGTATTGTCCTAAGCAATCCTCTCTCTCTCTCCTTTTTTTTTTTTTTTTTTAAATCATTCAGTTAAATTCAGAGCCTTTCCCATACTTTGTAAATTCTCTCCCACTGGGTTGCAGCCCTAACCTATTTTTTATTTTTTAGTTTGAGACAGGGTCTCACTAAGTTATGCAGGCTGCATCTGGCCTCAAATTAGAGATCCTCCTGCCTCAGCCTTCTGAGTTGCTGGGATTACAAGTGTGTGCCACCACTCCCAGCAGCAATTATATTCTCTACACATACAATTCTTATAGCAATCTTGTATGGTAGATATGAATATATCCTTATAACACAAATAAGAAAATGTAGACATAGAGGAGCCAAACAACTTAGAAACAACAGAGGTCAAACTTACTTCCAGGTCTGGCCCTTCCTTGAAGAGATATGCATCTGTACAAATACCACAAAATGGCATGATATAAAAAAATATTTAATTATTAATCTCCTTCCTCATATTAATTTATAAAATTTTTGAGAATTCTACATTTCCTTTCAGGTTTTTACAGTGTTAAGTCACATAGAAGTTACAGTCTTAGACGTTTTCTTAACATTGTTGTTGTTGTCGTTAGGTGCTGTCGAGTTGGGTCTGACTCAGCGACCCAATGTACAGCAGAATGAAACATTCCCTTATTCTGTACCAGGCACATAATCTTATTGAGCCCATTGTGGCAGACACTGTGTCAATCCATCTAGTGGAGGGTTTTCCTTTTTCTCAATGACCTGCCATTCTCCCAAACATGATATCCTTTTCTAGGGATTGGTCCCTCCTGACTACACGTCCAAAATATGTAAGATGCAGTCTAGTTATCTTTGCTTCCAAGGAGCCCTCTGGTTGCACTTCCTCTAGGACAGATCTATGGGTTCTTCCGGTAGTCCATAGTATATTCAATATTCATCTCCAGTACCATAATTCAAAAGCATTGATTCTCTTGTCTCCCTTGTTCAATGTCCAGCTTTCACAACCATATGATGCGAATGAAAATACCATGGCATGAGTAAGGTGCACCTTCTTTTTCAATGGAACATCTTTACTTTTTGATACTTTAAAGAGATCTTTTGTCACAGCTTTTCCCAAAGCAATGCATCTTTTGATTTCTTGACTGCTGCTTCCATGGGTGTTGATTGTAGAACCAAGTAAAGCCAAATTGTGGACAACCTGAATCTTTTCTCCATTTATTATGAAGTCTCATACTGACCAGTTGTAAGAATTTTTGTTTTGTTGATGTTGAATCACAATCTATACTGAAGACTGTGTTCTTTGATCTTCATCAGTAAATGTTTCAAATCTTTTTCACTTTCAGCAAGCAGAGTTGGGTCATCTGCATAACATAGGTTGTTAATGAGTCTTCCTCCAATCCTGACGTCACATTCTTCCTCACAAAGTCCAGCTTCTCAGATTATTTGTTCAGGATAGAAATTGAAGAGATATGATGAAAGGATATAGCCCTGATGCACACCTTTCTCGACTTTAATCCAAGTGGTATTTCCTTGTTCTATTTGAAACACTGCCTGCTGGTCCCTGTACAGATTCCTCATGAGTACAATTAGGTGCTCTGGTATTCCCATTCTTTGCAGTGTTAACCATAACTTGTTATGATCCACACAGTCAAATGCCTTTGCATAGTCAATAAAACATAGATAGACATATTTTTGGAATTCTCTGTTTTCGGCTAATATCCATCTGACTTCAGCAATGATGTCTCTGGTTCCCCAACCTCTTTTGAATCTGGCTTGATTTTCTGGCAGTTCCCTGTGTATATACACTGCAATCATGTTTGAATGATTGTTAGTAAAATTACGTTTGGCTGTGGTATTAATGATATTGTTCAATAGTTTCCACATTTAGTTGGATCCCCTTTCTTGGGAATAGGCACAAATATGGATCTCTTCTAGTCAGTTGACCAGGTAGCTGTTTTCCAAATCTCTTGGCATAAACAAGTTAGCACCTCCAGTGTTGCATCTGTTTGTTGAAACATCTCTATTGGTATTCCATCGATTCCTGGAGCCTTGTGTTTCACCGATTCTTTCAAGGCACCTTCTATTTCATCCTTCAATACCATTGGTTCTTCATCACACACAACCTCTTTAAATGTTTGGTCATCCACCAATTCTTTTTGGTATAATGATTCTGTGTATTCCTTCCATCTTCTTTTGATGTTTCCTGCATCATTTAATATTCTCCCTGTAGAATCTTTCACTATTGCCACTAGAGGCCTGAATTTTTTCTTCAATTCCTTAAGCTTAAGAAAAACAGAACATGTTCTTCACTTTTGGTTTTCTGTCTCCAGCTCTTTGCACATGCCATTAAAATATTTGTCTTCTTGAGCTGCCTTTTGAAATCTTCTGTTTAGTCCTTAGCTTGACCACGTCTTCCTTTTACTTTAGCTGCTCAATGTTCAAGGGCAAGTTATGATAGTTATATTAGTTAGCTGTCATCAATGTAGCAGAAAAACTAACACAAACTTATGGAGGAAAAAGTTTATTGGAAGCTCATCATTAGCAGATCAGTCCATAATGGTGGTGGGGCAGATGTGGCAGTGGCAGAAGGCAGGGCACATGGCAGATAACCTTATATCTTCCATGAGCTGGAAATGAGAGAGAATGTGGAGCCACAGGTCTAGGATAAAAACCTCCAAAGGCCCATCCCCCATGACTCACTCCTGCCAAGCTTGACTCACCTCCCCAAATTCCATAACCTCCTATGATAGCATCACCAGCTGGGCACCCAACGTGAAAGCACATGACCTTTGGGGGACATTTTATATTCAAATCATGCCAGTAGCTGTATAAGGCCACTAGAGCATTAGTTTTAATGTGAGGTATGACGTTCAAATTGTTTGAGTACAATGAATTGAGAGATTCCAAATCTTCACACTTATGTGCCAAAGAGTGATCCAAGACAAACCAGAGGATTAGGCAACAAGGGGGAGGGTGTGGGTTTGTATAATTTGTGGAGGATGATCAGGAATGAGAAAGTTCAGAGTCTGGGGAAACACAGGCTTCTGACTTACTGAAAGTGTTTATACCACAGCTAGGGCCTAGACGATCCAGATCATGGAAAAAGAAGTATCAATAACAAAAGAGAGGCTTAACTTGACCCTGATACACTTTTGGCACTTGTCCTTGCCATCCACTGCTACTGTCCCTTCTTTTTTTTTTTTTTTTTTTTGCAGTACTTGGGGATTGAATCCAGGGCCATCCACCACTAGTTTGCACCTCCAGCTCATTTTTTACCTCCATTTTGAGACTAGATCTCAATAAGATATGCAAGCTGCTTCTGGCCTTGAACTCATGATCCTCCTGCCTCAGCCTCCCAAGTTCCTGGAATTACTGGCATAAACCACCACACTCAGCTGCTATTGTTTCCTTCTGAACACAGTCCTTAGCTCACTATTGGTAGACAAAGAAGTTCCCAAGCAATAGCAAGTGAGTGACCAGGGACAAAGCTTTCCTGTGCTCAAGGAGTCATAAGCTATTATGAAGTACAGGCTGGCCAACATTCTTTAATCAGTCACTTCTGCAGTCAAGGGTTGCCCAAGGTCATTGCTTTAAGGATATATAGAAATCATCTGAGGTGCTTTTAAAAGTGCATATTGTAGGATTCTAATTCAGCAGGCAGGGTGGAGGCTGTAAAGTTTTTTACTAACCACCCTGGATGGGAAAGCTTCACTGTGGGTACACATTACTCTATCAGTTTTGTATGGGATTGTAATCAACCATTTGTGAGCCTGGCTTCATACTAGACTATAGGAACCATGAAATAGGGACTGTTCAATCGTTTTCTATCTCTAGTGCTCAACATAATACCTGGCTCACTGAGAAATAATGCTTGAAACAGATCACCCCACAGAGTTGGAGCCCAACTTTAAATTATTGAGCACAATGTACAGAATTTGATTTGCCCAGTAGCACACAAAAGGCTGATTCAACCTTAGCAGAAGATGAACCTAGAATATGATGTCTGTTATGTCCCTTGCCACAGCAACAAGGTGAAGAACAAAAAGTGAATGTGTTACCCTTCATCCCTTCATAAGCCTTCTGAAACTTTTCTTATGATCTGATCACCACAAAGGAGAGGGTCAGTTGGAAAATAACATGCTGGTTGTTATGGTTTGAATCTTAAATGCCCACCAAAAGCTTAGGTGTTGAAGACTTGGTCCCCAGTATAGCAATGTCAGAGGTGTAGCTTTTGGCAGTTGACTGGATCATGAGGGCTGATGTCATCAACGGATCAGTCTACTGATGGATTCATAGCTTAATGGGCCACTTGGAGGTGGTGCCTATTTGGAAGAAACAGGTCGCTGGGGGCATGCCCTTGAGGAATATATTTTGTCCCCAATCTTTTCCTCCCTCCTTTCTCTCCCCTCTTCTCTGCTTCCTGGCTGCCACAAGGTGAGCGGCTTTCCTCTGACATGTGCTTCCACCATGATGTTCTTCCCCATCACTGCCCTAAAAGCAAACAGGCCAAATGGCCACAGACAGAAACTTCTGACACCAGGAGCCAAAATAAATCTTTCCTGTTTGTGTTTTGTCAAGACAATGGAAATCTGACTAATACACTGGACCTCAAAATAAAATACCCCTAGCATCTTTGTTACTCCCTTTCCCGTTCTTACAGGAAGATTTGTGTTCAGTTCTTCATCAAGGGGCAGACACAAAACCTTACCCTTACCTTACCCTTGCTCTGCCCTTTATTTTTTTTCTTTTGAGACACAGTCTTGCTTTGTAGTCAAGGCTGGCCTGGAATGTCTATGTATTCCAGGCTGGCCTCAAACTCATGATCTGCCTGTCTCAGCCTCCCAAGTGCTAGGACTACAGACATGTGCCACCATGCTTAGCTAAGTTTTTTTTTGTGTGTGTGTGTGCTAGGGATTGAACCCAGGGTCTTGCACATGCTAGGAAAGTGCTCTACCCCTAAGCTGTACCCCCATCCCCTGAATGAGTCTTTGAGGGACTTGTCTGAGGAGGAGGATGGTAGTAGGATAAGATCTTTTGGGGTCTGGAATGGGGTATTCCTACCTGTCTGTGGAGATTCTTGGGGCAAGCTCAGGCCCCAGTGGTTTTAAACTAGCACCCTGATGATTCAAATTCTGATGCTCCCAGGCTACAATGAGTTAATACCTCCATGGGATTGTCAGCTTGAGAACAGCAACATCAATTTCCTACCCTGAAGCCTAGTGGGTGGGGAAAAGGCAAATAACCTTGTCAAGGTTGATGAGAGCGAAATATCATAACTGAGGAGGAGTGGTGGTTGGACACAGGAGAATGTTTCCTTGGTAGACTGGCAAAGTACCTGGAAAATCTGCAGGAGAGTTATTGTAACTACTTCTATACAATTTCCTTAAAATAGGATCCTGTAAATAGAGGTTTGGCCTATATGTCCTTTCCTGTTGGCTCTAAATTTTTCCCTGCTGTGTGTCATTTTCATACTTTACAGAGGTATGGCATCCTTTTTTGTTTATTTTGTTTTGCTTTGTTCTGAGACAGAGTCTTACTGTGTAGCCCAGGCTGGCCTCAAACTCAGGTTCCTTCTGCTTCAGCCTCCATCATGTCCAGCTAGGTGTAGTGCTTTCAAGGGGGGAAAATAAAATGATGTTAGGTTCTTGCCATCTTTAACATGGTATTCAAAGTTCCCCAGGGGTCGACTCTAATCTACTTGCTGAGTTCAATGGTTTGCTTCATGTGCACACTTCTTCCTACACCCTCACTTCTTCCTACACATCACTTCATCACTTCTGTGTGTCTCCCACCAGGACTGTTATCTAGCTCAAGGGTCTCCATCCCTAGTCCGAGGTCTGTTAGGAACCAGGTTCCATAGCAAGGGGTAAGTGGTGGACGAGACAGTAAAGCTTCATCTGAATTTACAGCTCCTCCCCATCACTTTCATTACTGTCTGAGCTCTGTGGAAAAGTCTTCTTCCATGAAACCTGGCCAAAGAGGCTAAAATCACTGATCAAGCTGATACTCACCAATATAATTGCATGCAGACAGTTGAAACACTGAAATACCTCCATACTGCCTGGCAAATGACTGTTCAAACCCAGTGGATGCCTAACATCTGCTGCTTTGGACCCTTCTTGGAGTTCCCATAAGCTAGTCATCAAGAAAGTGTTAACGACTGGCACAGTGGGGGGCTTCCAGGACCCTGCTGCTGCCCAGCTGAACCTATGCCTCCAAGATGACTGTTAAAACATTTTGAACAATTCCTCTGGCTTCCACATTCCCCAAACACATCCTACTTCCTCCCCTCTGGGCTTCTGCTTATACTGTGCCTTTTGCAAAGCATCCATGCCTGCAGCCCCCAATCCTCTTGAAACCCTCTCCTGATTCAGAGCTTTGGTTCAAACACAGTCCTTGAAGCATTAGTGATCCCAGTCTACCTGCTCAAAAGCAACCACTTCCTCCACCTCAGGCAAGGCCTTTTCTTTCAACTCTTTTTAGTGACCCCTGCATTTTGTCTTCATTCCTTACTTCTATATAAGTTCTAACAGATTGACCTTTCCCACGGATGAGATTTTAAGAACAGGTTTAAAAGTAAAATGATATTGTTCAATAAATTTCCAGAAAGCCAGTTCTGGAATACCTAGTAATATCATGGAGACTAATCTGGTCCTGTGTGATTAGCTCTCTCCTATGTGAGAACATATTTTGGCCGTTGAGAGGTTTGGTGTCTTGGCTCTGGAGAGCTTTGGGGACATATTAACAGGTCCAATACACAGGACCAAGAAGGCAGAGACAAAGTAAGCAGACCAGAAAAAAACAAAAAACAAAAAACAAAAAACAACCAACCAACCAAACAAAAAACACAAAAAAGAAGGCACTCTACTCATTAGTGCCCAGGGACAGAGGGGCTGGCATGAGGCTTTTCTGTGGTATTGATGGTGTATCTTCTCATGGATCAGGGCCCCATCCCACCTGTGTTGAGCCTGTCTCTTCACCTGCCTGCTGTCGGATAGACTTGCCAGGCAGAGGCAGCCAGCACACTTTGACCTTGATTTAAGTTCTTGATTTAGACACTTGCATCTTTAAACTGCCTTTCTTTTCCTTTTTTGGTTTCTACCTTCTTATTTCCTTGGGAACCAAGCATCTCAACACTAGACTATAAGCCTTCTGCTTCTTCTACTCTACATATCATCCAATAATTATAGTACTAGCTACACATCCAACACTTACTATACATCAGGCTCTTTGTTGCAGGCACTTGTCATACTAACCACTGACATCCTAACTACTATCAGCTGCTGTAATCAGGCCCATCTTACAAATGGAGAAACCAGAACTGAGAGCAATGGTATGATTTATCCAAGTGACTCGATGGCACCTAACAACAAAAACGACAACATGGGTGGGTATTGGGTACTAAGTATTAATACTACTCAATTATTTCCTGTGTAGCAGGTTTGCCAAATATAAAAAGTGTGACCCAGGGATTAGTGGCCCAGAGGACACTGGCTACATTATCAGAGATTTCTGCAAGCACTGGATAATCCCCAAACTTTCCCCAATTAGTTGGAGCTATGTTATCACCACATGCGTACTCTGTACCTCCAAGCAGCGGTCATGGGGGATGAAGGGCAGATACACTCTGCTTAGGGGTACAGGTAAATGCTGTGACTGTTCAAAGGGTCTGATGGGGGAAGAAAGGCTTGGCCACTTTCAGAACGATAAACTTACAGTTATCTTTGAAGAAGAGATGTGAGGGGGAAGTATACGCATGGTGGGTGCTCAATCAATAGGAAGCAAGCTGGTGGGGCATCTCTTTTCTTTCTCTTCTCTGTGGCCTGACAAAGCCTGTCTGTCCTGGCTTGCAACCATTTGAAAAGACCCCATAGCTTCCCCTGGCCTCCTGCATGGGGTGGGAGTGGGGAGTCGTTCATCACTGTCAGGAGATGTGCTGTGCACAGCAGGGCCAGCTTTCTTCCCTGCTGTTCCTGCAGCCAGAGCTGCAGATCTTGAAAAGATGCAGAACATGCACATTACAGAGAACCATTCATCATCTTGGCTCTGGGAGTCTGGGAGAGGCTCCTCCCCATGCGGAGCTGACCTATTCTCACTACTGCTTCGGCCCCCACTGGCACTTGGAACACAAGGACTTCAGGGGTGTCTAATCCTTGCCCCAGCCAATCTTCATCCTGGATAATCAGTGGAGGTTTGGGGTTAAAATTATCTGAAATGATAACCCAGCCCCTCCTTTCCTCTGTAAAGTTGTATTTTCAGATTGCTCTCAGCAGTTAGACTGCTGCCAAGGTGGCCCATAATCATTAAATTACGAAAATACAAGTTGCTGGGAGGAAATGAATACCAGGTTTCACTAGGGAAAGGCCTGCTTTCTTGTGAAGTAATTATAAAATTAAAATGTGATATTTCTCTGGTGAGCCTAAAAAGCCTCCCGGTACAGTCTGTGGCACAACAGTAATGTCAGGATTTGCAGTGGGGTGGGGCTGAGAAATCCTTCTGTGCCCCCAGAATGCCAGAGACATCTGCAGGTAAATTTCCAAAGATTGGGTTAAGAGTGATTAAAAGAAAAAGAAAGAAAAATACAGAGTTTGGATTTTTCAATTACACCTTAAAACTCAAGAGTCAAGCAGGTAGAAAATGCAGGCTTTATAATAAGACTGATAATGCTGAGCTAATGAAGATCCACAGGCATGGCTAGCACATAAATTCAGGCCCCAAAGAGAAACATTGTCCCTTTAAAAACTTCTGGGGGATCAGTGGCAAAGCTAATGAGGAGTATCAGTTGGGGCAACTTTATGAGGTGGTCCCAGGGAGGAGAAAGCCTAGGGTTTCTGTGACAGGGCTTCTGTGCTTGATTCAATAAATCAATTTATATTAAATGCAGGTGCGACTCTGGAGTTGGCTTCACAGAGCTCTTGCATTTCTCAATCTGCTCAGCCTGCCTGAGTGTGCAGTTGGGGGGTGGCAAACAGAGAAAAGAAGAAGATAGAAGCCTGATCTACAATATTTGTACAACTTGACCCGGCAGCTCTGGACCCCACTTGGGGCAGCCTCCAAAGAGTTTCTCTCTCCAGAAATGTGTGGATTGTTGGTAAGAAGCCCGAGGCTGTGGGGCTGGGCCTTTCATCGCTGAACTAGGCTCCAGACTGTGGACCAAGAATAAAGGTCACCCTAAACAGAATGGAAATGCTTGGAAGTGAAGTTGTTTCCTAATCAGATTCTCAGAGTCTGAAATACTTCCCAAGAAGTAAAAGGAAAAGCAACTAGAATAAAAATGCCCACAGCTGGTAGCAGTCCAGGAGGCAGAGCGGCTTGGATGGGGCTGCTGGGCAGTTTGGGGAGAGGCAGTAAACCACTGACTTGGCCAAATGAGCTGGGTTTCCCTTTATGGCCAACAGGATGCAGCTTCTCTGCTGCCTGATGAATGTCAGCTAGAGACAAGTCAGCCATTCCTGAGCACAATTACTTCTGATGCCCCTGGAGAACTGGGCAATGGAGTGAGGCCCATCCCCTGGCTGACTTGGTGGGGCTCTGAGGGGCCAGAAGCCACAGCCTGTGCACTTCTGCTTCCCCTGCTTGGGTTTGGCCTTTTAAAAACCCTGTGCAGTTGAGATGTTCAGTCACAGACAGTGCCTTTCACCATACTTCTTGCTCCCTGGACCCACACACACTCTCCCACCATCTACGTTGCAGTTCTGTCCGATAGAATTTTCTGTGGTGAGGGAAATGTTCTGATCTGCAGTGTCCAATCTGGTAGCCACTAGCCACATGGGGCTACTGACCAACTGAGACGTGGCTAGTGAGACTTGGGAAATTAATTTTTAATTTTACTTACTTTTAACTAATTGAAATTTAAATGGCCACATGTGGCTTGTGGCTACTGTGCTTAAGAGCATAGAAAATGGAAAGAGTTTCTTTCCTTTATCTTCAGCAAAGTAAGGAGTACAGAATGGTGGAAAGGAAGGTCAAGCCCAGGCTGTTCCCAGTGGAAAATCCCCTGATTTGCTCAGAGCTTTAAGGGAAACAGAAGAGGGGAAAATTATCCTGACACATCATTAAGTTAGAATTCCAAAATGTTAAAGGTTGCAAGGGACAAGAATAAAGGGTTACCATCTCTGGAATCTTTCTAGGGGAGTCTGCCTTTTCCAGAAGCTCTTAAAAGGAGAACAAAGCCCACTCTTTACCAGACACATGGTTTGGCAGCAATGGGCAAAGGAAGCATTTTACAAATGAGAAACCTTGGCAGAACAAGGTACCGAAAAGCCTGCCACCCAAAGCAGTACTCCCTTTACTAAGAAAGCCATGTGATCTCATGTTACCAATCCAGCCTGGCCCCTGAAACAAGACCATCATAAAGGTTAGAAAGCATTTGCTTAAAGGAAGAATTCTGGTGTATGCTACTCATAACCAGAACCATCTGGAAGCAATCTCGCATTCGCAAGATGGACTTTTCTTTTTTGGCCCTTGTTCTCTCTACAAATCCCATCAGCCCAGGAACAGCTGCCGGAGAATCTGGCCTGAAGCCAGGGGTGAAGTCACAGCCCCCTCCCAAAGCAATGTCATCCTGAGCCCCTGGCTGGCTTGTCACCCCATGTGGCTGGACAGAGCATAAAGAACACTGCTCCTACATGAGAAAGCAAAATCACCAGCAGTCATAGGAGCAGGGACCTAGTGTTACAAAGCCAGCTGTGAGAAACTGTTGTTTCACATCAGTAACACAGATGCTTGCCAGCAAATTATGGCCAAGACAACTCAGAGGGCTGTGGGTTGGGACACAGAGCTCTCAAGATGACACAATGCCAGCTACAGGGTGCGTCCTACAAAAGCAGCTCAACACAAAGGGCTGGGGAGGAGGGGCATCAGCTTGGAGATTCTGGCACCCGGACCAATGACACCAAGCACAGAAGGTGAGAGCTGAGTGGGTGATGGGAAGAGCAAGGGAAGGCCACACCAGGGACCAACTGGGCGCTGGGCTTAAACAAAGGCTTTGTAAATCAAGCCACTGAACAAACTCTTGGAGGAGAGGGGGCAGGGGAGGTGGGAGAGCCAGGGAAGAGACCAATTTCATTATGATGGGCCTGGTGACAATAACCTTTTGTCCTCTAAACAATCTGGGCCTGCCAAGCTGCTCCACAGTCTCCGAGGAAGCACAGAGAAAGGATCCCCGTCAGGAGGCAACAGACTCATCCTTAATTATGAGACAAGGCTTCCCAGAGCTGACATCCTCTCCCACACTTCCTCCCTGCTGCAGACACACCATGGAAGGCTGGCATGATGCTCCTCTAATGAGAACAGTCAATTTCCCTAAGCATAGGAAGTTGGATTCTTCGGGCATCTTCTCTCACTGGCACTGTCCCCCAAATCACTGCACAGAGGTTTGGTGAAGAGTGTGAAGCATCGCAGTTTAATTTGACCACTAGTGTACTGGGTCACATTGGGAGCTAAGAAAGTCACTGACTTGCAGCTCCTAAAATGCTTCATTCCATCTTCTTCCCTAAAGGACAATCAAGGAAACACCAATTCTAACGGATGGAGGTCCTCAGCTTAAATTTATATTAAAGCTCAAAACTGAGTAGAGATGTCTAGTCCTGCCCTGAGTAAAAGCTGACTGCCTCATTGCATCAGAAAGAGCACTGGATCAAGAGTCAGAAGCCTGGGCTCTAATCCTTATTCTGACATTTGTGCATTGGTGGAAGCTGAACAAACTATGGAATCCCCCTGAGTCTCAATTTACTAAGCTGCAAAATGGGAATGGGGGACCATTTCTTAGTTGGCCACACAGCACAGGAGCCCACAGTATGCACTCTGAAGATATATGCCTGGGTTCACATCCCAACCTTTTCTCCTTAGAAGTCCTGTAATCTTTAACACGTTAACCTCTGTGCTACAGTTTCCTCATCTGCAAAATGTACCCAGTTCAGAGGGATGTTTTGAGAGTTAAATAGAAGAATTAGGTAAAACTCTCAACAGAGTGGCTGGCCTTAGCTCTCCCAATAACTGCCAGGCAGCCTCATTACCATCATGATTAATGGGGGAGAAGGGAGAAATAAAAATCTCCACAACTAGGAATTTACTATGAGGATCAAACAGCTCAGCAGTGGGTAAAGCCTTTGTTAGACAGGTTTCAGAGAAGTGAGTTCATAGCCCAAGGCTACATTTGAAGCCAAGAAACATAGAGGCAGGTCTAGGGAAGGGCTGATTTGCATCCTTGAGCACGACACCAGTCCACCTTCACCCGTTTCGAACAACTCAGCAGTGATTTAAGGCTTGTGTAGGAAAAGAAATAGGCTATAGATCCTTACCTCTCTTTCTATAAAATTAGCTTTCCAGTCTTTCTCTTCTATAAACAACTAAGAAAGGCAGCTGACTTCATCTTTTTAAGGGCCCTCCTCACCCTAATAACTGCTGGATCTGAGGCTTTCTGTCAAAGCGAAAAAAATTTTTGAAAAGTAACTCCTTAAGGCTGGTGGTATAGCTCAGTGGTAGAGTACTTGCCTAGCATGTGAAAGGCCCTGGGTTCAGTCTCCATCACCTCAGAACAAACAAACAAAACAAATAACAACAAACCCCCACAAAACAAAAAAATAAATCAAAACAAAAAAACATTTGGGTAATATCATGAATTGGAAAAAAGGAACTCATTCAAATTGGGGCAGGGGTTTTACACAGGCTATGGTCTAAACTGGCTTTAAACTTCCCTAGTTCTTCCAGCATAGATAGAAGGAGCTTTCCTTCTCCATAAGTCTCATTTTCCAATCAAAAGAACAGGTTGGAAACACACAAAGGTATGCACAAATCTCAGCCTGTAGCCCAACCTTGCGTGCCAACAGCAATGCTGGGAATTATACTGAAAACAAATCAAATCATGTCTGACTGAAACCATTCTCAATCTTGGCTCCTCAATTATTTAGTAACTTCTGTGAAGTTCCAGGCAATTAAAAAAGCCCATTTATGGACTGTTTATCTGCATAGGACCATGCTAACACACATATACACAAAGACAGAGACGACAGACAGAAATGGAGATGGGAGGATATGTACATATAAAGTTGGAAGTAATTTAGTTCCTGAACTTACCTACATTTGAAAAATTACAATATGATGACAAGTTTTAGCTATTTGTTAAGGGGAAAATGTACACGCCTCTCAAAAAAAAAAAAAAAGTACAGCTTTAAGTGATTGAAAAAGGGAACATAAAAAACTAACCTCATCACAGAGTTTGAGTGCAATGTTTACAGCCTTTGAAAGCATCTTGCCCATTAAACTGATGATGCCTATCATCTCATTAGAAGTACTTTCCAAAGCTATAAGTTGTTCTTCCCTTCCCCTGTGAACTGACCCTAAGTGTGTGCAACAAAGATCCTCTTCCACATGACGTCCCAGGCATGTTTACAAGTTTGATGGCCTTGATCTGATTCCTCTTTCTGGCACAGAAAGGACATGCAAACAGCCTTGTCTCAAGTTCGACCTATCTCAAATGCAAACTCATCATTCCCATCTGTCTCATCAACTGCCCCCAACACAGACCTGCTTCCCTCAACTTCTCACCATTACACTGCTCTTTTTTCATTCAGTAAATAATTGCTGCCTGTCTACTATGTGACAGGACTAAGCATTGGTGTCCCCCAAAGGAGCTTGCAGAATAATTGAGAAGATATATTTAAATAGGTAATTGGAGACATCCATGACTTACCCCTTATATTTATCCCTCGGCCTGGATCACTTTGTTTCTTCTTCATTTCCTTTTTTCAATTTTTTTTTTCATTTCTTTTTGCCTCCATCCTTCCATTTAGCCCTGGAGACCTCACATAGATATATTTCTGTAACAGCTTTTTCCTGGGTATCCAAATCTACTTTCTGAAGTCAGTTCCCTCCAAACTTCTCTTCAGAGAGACAGTCTTCCTAAAACATTGCTTGCATTTAATTTTCCTTCTCAGGAATGTATAAGAGCAACCTACAGCCTCCCACTGTTGTTGTTGCTGTTAGGTGCCGTCGAGTCGGTATCCGACTCATAGCGACCCTCATAGGGTTTTCAATGGCTGACTGTTTCGGGATTGCCTTGGGAGTGGATTGCCAGGCCCTTCTCCCATTTTTGCGGTGCTGGGAATTGAACTCGGGACCTCAGAGACTGCAGCGCAGTGTTCTACCAACTGAGCCAAATCTCAGCCCCTGTGCTGCAGTCTCTGAGGTCCTGAGTTCAATTCCCAGCACCACAAAAATGGGAGAAGGGCCTGGCAATCCCGAAACAGTCAGCCATTGAAAACCCTATGAGGGTCGCTATGAGTCGGATATGACTCAATGGCACCTAACAACAACAACAACAGCCTCCCACAGTAAATCTAAATTTCTCTATGTGACTTCCCATGTCCCTCCAATACAAACTCTGTCTGTTTCTCACAATCTCTTCCTGTATTTGGCCATTTTCCTCACTGTGCTTTTAGATCTACATTTTTTTGTTGTTTGTTTTAAATGTTTTTATGACCACATGTGTTCCTAACCTTCTTTCCATCCTTCCAAATTGTATAACACCCAGGCCAAATCCCTACTATGGCATTTCTGAATTACACTAGCCCTCACCTTCAATTTTTCTGCAAGTAGTGCTGATTAAATACAAATAGTTTCATTTAAAAAGTTCCAAGCAGGGCACTATGGCTCATGCCTGTAATCCCCGTGACTCAGGAGGCAGAGGCAGGAAGATCATAGGTTTGAGGCCAGGGGCAACCTGTGTAACTTAGTGAGACTCTGTCACAAGATAAAATATAAAACATGGGTGAGGGGTGCAGCTTAGTGGTAGAACATTTGCAAAACATGTGTGAAGGCCTAAGTTGAACCTCCGAGTACTGAAGAAAAACAAATCCAGCCAGGGTTAGAATAATGAGTCTTGGACACAAAAACTCAGAGCTGCAAATATCATGGCCTCTTTATGATAAATTCATTCATGTTTTAGAGCAAGGGCTAAAGGTTGTAGGGTGTACAAATGCTTTTGTAACTTCTCAACTGCCCTGCTGCACTGTAAAGGCAGCCATACATCAAATGCAAACAAACGGATGTAGCTGTATTTTAAAAAGAATTATTTACAGAAATAGGTGGTAACAGGACGTGGGCTCTTTGACCATAGTTGGTTGACCTCATTCTAGAGGAAAAAGTGTGGATTTGTGTGAAGTTCTTTTTCAGTTGGCAAAGGACAAGCAGAAGTCTCTTAGATCAGCCTCTTACCTTCCCTGGGTAGTTCAACCTATTCCTTGATGATAGCATGTGCCCTAGAAGTAGATGCCCAGCCTAGAGGTCATCACATGGGAATGTGGACTATGACAATCAGTTATGGCTGTTTTGGTTAATGAAGAAGAGATAATGAAAGCTACTTCTCTGCCTTTGTTGGAGACATTGTGAGGAACAGGCAAAGGGGCTCATTCTCCTATGTCCTCCAGATTGGCAAGAGGCTCAGTCTTTAGGATGTCAGGGCATAAGAGCAAATCTTCACCTATACTTCTAGTTGCAAGGCAGTGCTCTCTCATTTAATCCTTGCATTGATTGACCCTATAGTGTGTAAGTCTTGTCATTATATCTATTGTTCAAGTAGAAGAACATTAGCCACTGATCCACTACAGAAATGGTTTTGGCGCTTATATAGTTGTGTTCTGGGAATAAGACATGCCTTGTCAAGAGATCTTATTTCAATCTGTGTGTGATAAAATGCAGTTGGCTCTCAATATCTCTGGGTTTCATATCTGTGGTTTCAATCAATTGTAGATGGAAAATATATTTCTTAAGTGTCTGTAGTGAATATGCCTAGACTTTATTTTCCTTGTCATTATTAACTAAGTGATACAGTATGACAATTATCTACATTGTATTAGGTATTTTCAGTAATTTAGGGGCATTTTAAAGTACACAGGAGGGAGGATATGTATAGGTTACACACAGATACTATGCCATTTTATGTAAGGGGCTGCAGCTTCATCAGATTTTGGTATCTGTAGGGGATCTTGGAACTAATCTCTTATAGATACCAAGGGAGAGCCGTAATGAAAACAGCTCATTACCTCTAGTCTTTGCAATGGCTCTCCAAAGAGTATACCTTTACTTATTTATTTATTTACTTTTTCCATGGAAAAATAGGCCCAAGAGGTTAAGTAGTTTATCCAATTTGCTCATTTATAAAACTCAGGGTCAAGATTCAAACCCAGCTGGGTGCTGTGCTACATGCCTGTAACCCAGAGACTTGAGAGGCTGAGACAGGAAGAGAATGAGGCCAGAGGCAGTCTGTGCAATCTTGTGAGAACTTGTCTCAAGATAAAAAAATTAAAAAGGGGCTGGGGGTGCAGCTCAGTGGTGAAACACTTGCCTACATGTGTAAAGCCCTAGATTCAACTCCCATTAAAAGAAAGAAAGGAAGAAAGAAAGAGAGAAAGAAAGAAAGAAAGAAAGAAAGAAAGAAAGAGGGAAGGAGGGAGGGACAAAAAGATTGAAACCCAAGCCAGTCTGGCTGAATAAGTCTTTGGCAGATTCTTTCAAGCCCCTTTACCTCTTAAATAACTCTGGCCTAAAAACATAAAGCTTCATGTGTTTAAATATTCCCCAAATATTGCTCCATGCAAAATGAGGAATTAAGTCAGCTTCATGAGAGCCAGCGTCCCTGAGAGGGCCTCAACAAAGTGGAGAAGCAAAGCAATGCCTGTGATTTGATTTAACTACTGGTCCTAAGCGAGAACCACAGAAGCAGGCACAGGGCCTTGACTTTCACCACAAATCCAGGCCTCTGGCTGCACGTCCTGACCCCACCTGGGTAAGAGGCTCTTGGCGATGGCAATGCTTCCTACAGACACGGTGCGGTGGTGGTGAGGCAGAGGGAGGCATATTCTTACCAGCCTGTCATATTAAAGTCCCTGTAGAGCATCTTCTTTCCAAGTTCCTTTCTCTGTACTCTCCTTGGAAATTCCAAATGTGTGAACTCATTTCCCAGCAAGTGAGGCTGCATGAATGCCTAATAGCAAAAAGAAAAAAAAAAAAAGAAAAAGAAAAAAGAAACAAGAAAAAAGAAAATGCCACACACATATTTAGAGGACAAAATAAGACTCAAGGATGTTTTGCAAACTGAGACAGGCAATTATTCAAAAACAAGAAAATTGTCTCATATTTTAAGGGCAATAAATAGATTTCAGAATTTAAACACTAATAGAAGATAGGCAAATAAAAATCATACACTTCAATTATAAAGGGTTGTCACTTTTTCTCATTTGATGATAAATTAGTTGCAACCAAAGACACATACAGCTAAAGAAGTAGGAAAAAGAGATTGAGCGGCTCCAAAGTTTGCTTTTAATTTGAATTCGAGATGGTTCCATTTTCTGGAAAGGCATGTTGGTGAGGCAAGAGGTGAGCAAGCTCATCCTGACTCTTTCCTCTTTGGCTTTCTCTGCTCTCATCTCACTTAAGCAGAGCTACCACAGCCTTGCCTCAGAGAGCTCAATGTGAGTCTCTAGTACCCTCAAGGGCTCGAGGATGCCAGGTCCGGCTGGACACACCAGACAGGAACACTCTTCTGGACCTCCTCCAGTTTGCTCTGCAGTCATTTGCACGTGTCATTGGAAGACTATTCCAGAGCAGATGGCTTCTCCCCCGCCCCTCAAATCTCTGTTCACACTACAAAAGTCTCTAGCAAACAGTCACTTAGGGAATTGCTTTGAAACAACAAACAGTCTCATTGTCACATTCAAAATTCAGGTCTAGCTATCTAAGAGATGGAATGCTCATGTTTTAACCTCCCTGCTCTGAGGCCACCTATGGTAAACAATCATGAACTAGAACTTCTCACACGGAGCCCAATGCCTACGTTTTGGCAGCATGGTGGAATGGAGTGGTTCTTTTCTGGAGGGGAAAAGACTGAGCAGAGCACATCACAGCCTGACATGGTAGGAAGGTATTGGATCCCTGCCACAGGACAGATGGCCATTTCCTCAGTTTACTGGAACAGGTTGGGTATCCTTTACCTGAAATGTCTGGGACTGGAAGAGTATAGGATTTTTTTTTTTTTTTTGGTGTGTGTGTGTGTGTGTGTGTGTGTGTGTGTGTGTATTTCCATATATCCTGGGGATGGGACTTAAGTAAATTTACTTATGTTTCCTCTACACTTCACGTACACAGCCAAAAGGTAGTTTAATACTGCATTTTCAATATGCCTGTGTTTTGACTGCAACCTGCTACATAAGATCAGGTGTCGAATTTTCCAGTTTTGGCATTATGTCAGCACTCAAAATATTTCAGATTGTTGGGCATTTCTGCTTTTGGATTAAGGATACTCAACCTACAACAGTCATCTCCTTCCCAAGACCCAGCACCAGCAGATCTCCCATTGATGCTCACGGTGGCTTGGAGGTACCAGTTTGATACTAGTCATCCAAAGGTAAGTATATCAGGAGCCAAAGGAAGCAAGCCGAATTGTTACCAGGCCGGTCCTATTTGGCCAGAGATGGAACCCTGAGGCAGTTGTTCTGGGCAGGCTAGGGGAGGACAGGATGGGATGAGACAGAATAGGGTGACTGAGAGTGAGGAGGAGACTTGAGTCTGCCTGTCTGCTGTGGTTCCCGCAGGCTGTAATTCTGTTGGGAGCTCTGAGTCACTTTGAGGGGCCCTGAAACTCTGCATGGGGTGAGACCCAGGCTGCTGATGAGTATTGAAGAAGCTTAAAGACTGGGTTTTACAGAGGTAAGTTCTTCTAGGAAGGAAGGAAGAAGACTAATATGTAAACGGGCAGGTCAATGGTGTGGGCTTTGGGTGTGACAGATTTGAGTCTGCATTGATAAACTGCATATTTTAGCAGCTTATTTAATTTCTTGGGCCTCAGTTTCCTTACCTGTAAAATGAGGTTAATTATATATTAATCTCAAACTGCTAATTTCATAATAAAATATACCAAATGCACTGATTATTGTTGTTTTTGCTCATAAACAAATAACTACTATGTCCATTTAATGATGACTGAGTCCTATTATATCCCAAGTGCTATGTCTAGTGTTTTTTGGATTCTCATTTCACCTTCCCAAGAATATTAAGAGCACAAATAGCAACTTATCTGTGCAACCCAGTGTAAAATGAAAATATGGACCCTCTGTTCAAAATTAAGAATTTCAAGGCAGGAATATTGTTGTTGTTTTTGTTAGGTGTTGTCGAGTAGGGCTGGACTCATAGTAACCCTATGTACAACAGAACAAAACACTCCACAACACTGTTCCAGGCACACAATCTGTTTTATGTTTAAGCCCATTGTTGCAGACACTGCGTCAATCCATCTAGTTGAGGGTCTTCCTTTTTTTTTATTTTATTTACCTGGCACTCCTCAAACATGATGTCCTTCACCAGGGATTGGTCCATTCTGTCAACATGTACAAAATATGCAATCTAGCCATCCTTGCTTCCCAGGAACACTTTGGTTGCATTTCTAGGATGGATCTGTTGGTTCTTCTGGCAGTCCATGATATATCTAATTTTTGCCTCCAGAACCATAATTCAAAAGCATCAATTCTTCTCCTGTCTCCCTTAGTCAATGTCCAGCTTTCACAAGTATATGATGCAACGGAAAGTACCATGGCATGAGTCAGGTGCACCTTTATCTTCAATGTGAAATCTTCATTTTTCAACACTTTAAAGAGGACTTTTGCAATAGCTTTTCCCAATGCAATGCATATTTTGATTTCTTGATTGCTGTTTCCATGGGTGTTGATTGTAGAACCAAGCAAAGCAAAATCTTGGACATCAATCTTTTCTCCATTTATCATGAAGTTGCTTACTGACCCAGTTATAAGGTTTTGCTGATATTGAGGTGCAATCCATATTGAAGGTTGAATTCTTTGGCCTTCGTCAGTAAATGCTTCAAATCTTCAGTTTCAGCAAGCAAACTTGTGTCATCTGCATAACACAGATTATTAATGAGTCTTCCTCTAATCTTGATGTCACCTTTTTCATAAAGTCCAGCTTCTTAGATTATTTTCTCAGCATAGAGACTGAAGAGGAATGGGGAAAGGATACACCCATGAACTTTCTTGACTTTAAATCAGGCAATGTTCCCTTGTTCTGTTCAAACAACTGCCTCCTCATCCATGTACAGATTCCTCGCAAGTACAATTGTTGTTGTTGTTGTTAGGTGCCGTTGAGTCGGTATCCGACTCATAGCGATGACTCATAGCGACCCTCATGGGGTTTTCAATGGCTGACTGTTTCGGAATTGCCTTGGGAGTGGATTGCCAGGTCCTTCTCCCATTTTTGCGGTGCTGGGAATTGAACTCGGGACCTCAGAGACTGCAGCGCAGTGCTCTACCAACTGAGCTAAATCCCAGCGCAAGTACAATTAGGTGCTCTGATATTCCCATTCTTCGCAATGTTAACCATAATTTGTTGTGATCTACACAGTCAAATGCCCTTTCATAGTCAATAAAACATAGATAGACATCTTTCTACTATTCTCTGCTTTCGGCTAATAGCCATGTGACATCAGCAATGATGGTTTCATGCCCTCTTCTGAATGCAGCTTGATTTTCCAGTTCTTTGTCTGTATGCTGCTGCAGTCAGTTTTGAATGATCTCTAGCAAAATTTTACTTGTGTGTGATATTAATGATAATGTTAAATAATTTCCACATTTGGTTGGATCCTCTTTCTTGGGAATAGGCACAAATATGGATTTCTTTCTGTCAGTTGACCAGGTAGCTGTTTTTCAAATCAGTTGGCAAAAATAAGTGAGCACCCAAGTGCTGCATCTGCTCACTGAAACATCTCAACTGGTATTCCATCAATTCCTGGAGCCTTGTGTTTCACCAGTGCCTTCAAGGGCAGCTTCCAATTTATCCTTTAGTACTAGTGGCTCCTAATCATATGCAACCTCTTGAGATGGCTGATCATTCACCAATTCTTTTTGGTATAATGACTCTGTGTATTCCTACCATCTTCTTTTGATGTTTCCTGTGTCGTTGAATATTTTCCTTGCAGTGTCCTTCACTATTGGCACTAGAGGCTTGAATTTCTTCTCCAATTCCTTAAGCTTGAGAAAAACAGAGTGTGTGCATCCCTTTTGTTTTTCTATTCCAGCTCTTTGCACATGTCATCATAATATTCGATTTTGTCTTCTTGAGCTATCCTTTGAAATCTTCTATTTAGTTCTCTAACTTCTCACTCCTTCTTTTTACTTTAGCTACTCAACGTTTAAGGGCAAGTCTCAGTCTCTTTTGACACATAATTTGGTCTTGTCTTTTTTCCCCCTGTGTTTTTAATGACTTTTGCTTATCCCATAAGTGGGATTGTTGTTGTTGTTAGGTGCCATCGAGTCGGTATCCGACTCATAGTGACCCTCATAGGGTTTTCAATGGCTGACTGTTTCGGGATTGCCTTGGGAGTGGATTGCCAGGTCCTTCTCCCATTTTTGTGGTGCTGGGAATTGAACTCAGGACCTCAGAGACTGTAGCACAGCGCTCTACCAACTGAGCTAAATCCCAGCCCATAAGTGGGATAGCAGTGCCTTAAACTAAACACAAGGCCCTGTGTGACTGTACAAGTTACATGCCCATGAAGCTAGCCAAAAGGGTAAATAGTACTTTTTTCCTCTTTTATTTTTGTCTACCAATAAAAACCAAGGATCAGAAATTTAAGTAGTCAATAAACAGGAGCATCCGTGAGGTACTGTTTATCATCTTTCAGAACTTTGCGGCTATATTAGTATAAAGTTTTAGTCTATTTCCCATCCCAAACTGGAGAGGCATGATTTAGGGGTGTTATATGTCTTATACTAGGCGCTACACACTTTATCTTAGTCATTCAACAATGCTACAGAGCCAATGTAATAGACTTAGCTTAAAAGCAAGGAAACAGTTCCAGAAAGGTTAAGACACCAGGGCTATGGTCATCAGCTAGGACTAAGTGGTTTGAAAACCTGAGCTTAAAATCCTGCTGAAAACCCCCACCCTGTCTTATATTAGCTCTCTGACTCCTCCTTCCCCAACACATTTACACAAAACAGTAAGAGTGTCACAATAGGCCTATGCAGTCTGAACCAACATATCCAGTTAAAAATAAATACAACACAGATATGCACGTTTACAAGGATGTTCTTGCTATAACAGTAAATAGCCAGAGGAAACCACTTACTACTATGAATGATTAAGTAAACTAGTATAAATTCATAGAGAAGAATTCTGCTGTCATTTACAGTGATGCTATAGAAAATATTCAATGAGCAGGGCACAGTGACACATGCCTTTAATCCCAGCGACTCAGGAGGCAGAGGTAGGAGGATCACAGTTCAAGACGAGAGGCAGTCTGCATAATTTAGTGAGACCATGTCTCAAAAAGTAAAAAAAAAAAAAAAAAAAAAAAGGGCTGGGGGTGCAACTCAGTGGTACAGTACTTACAAAGCATGCAAATGCGAGGCCCTGGGTTCAATGCCCAGTACTGCAAATAAATTAAAAAAAAAAAAATTCCAGTGAGACACAGAATTGATTTTTTTAATTTTAATTTTTGTAGTATTGGAGGTTGAACCCAGGGCCTCACATAGGCTTTGCAAGCACTGTATCACTGAGCTGTACTCTAAGCCCATTTTTTACTTTTTGAGACAAAGTCTTGCTTATATTACACAGGCTGCCTCTAGCCTCAAACTTGCAATCCTCATGCCTCAGCCTCCCAGATCACTGGGAGGCATATACCACCATGCCCAGATGAGTTGATTTAATTGTAGGTTATCAAACAATATTTGTATGCATGAGTATATAAGCTTATGATGCAATTTTGTTTGGTTTTATTTTTGAGATAGGCTCTTGCTAGGTAACTTATGCTGGCCTTGAACCCTTGATCTTCCTACATCACTCAGCCTTCCAAGAAAGACTTTCTTTTTCTTCCTTTCTTTCTTCCTTCTTTCTTCTTCTTCCTCCTCCTCCTCCTCTGGTTCTGGGATTGAACCCTGGGCTTTGCATATACTAAGCAAGTGCTTTGCCACTGAGATACATCCTCAACCGCAGCAATTCTTAAATAATTCACAACAGAACTACATGCTTCAAAGCCAGGGGTGCGGAAGCTATTAAGCCAGGTTAGCAATTATCTATAGCCCGCTTACTTCTGACTCCCACTTTGGGAATGTGGTCAAACAAGTCTGATTCACACCTTTCTAACTCTCTCCATACAACTAGTTTGATCCAAAGGGGCTTAATGAGCATTTTCCCAAGCTGCTGGACACCTATCCTGCAAGTTAGTGTGACGGATCTCAGGATACACTGTACTAAGAAATGGCATGTTGGCACTTGAGAAGATGGCAGAAACAAGGAAGGCTCTTGGCTTTCCCCTCGACCTTCTCCCCTGCAGCAGGTTCTAAGACCTTCATCTCACTCCTAAAAGCAAGGAACATCCCTGTTTCTGAAGATGCTGGGCCACAGAAGAATCTAAATAAACATTGCTAAGTTCCCCCAGTTTATTCCCATTATATCATAATTCCATTGTCCAATCCTATTTCTTCATGAAAGTCCAGTCTTCATCAATCCCAATAACAAAAACAAGTTTACGTGTTTCTTTTGATCTTTATTTACTTAAGAATGCTCCTGTGTCACATCAAACATGTATTTCTCTTATTAATCCATCTTTTGTTATAGGGACCTCACTGTTGTTGTTGTTGTTGTTGTTAGGTGCCATCAAGTCGGTATCCGACTCATAGCGACCCTCTGTACAACAGGGGAAACACTATTGTCAGTGCTTCTCTGCTGTTCATAGGGTTTTCAATGGCAGATTGATTTTTGGGAGGGGGTTGTCAGGTCCTTCTCCCAAGCCTACAGCTGCTGGTGTTCCCAGGCGGTTTCCCATCCAGGTACTAACCAGGCCTGACCCTGTTTAGCTTCCAAGATCTAATGGGATCGGATGCCACAAGGCTACCACTGCAGGCAAGGGACCTCACTAGGAAACTCATAAAGGATGAAAAAGAGAAACTATCTCTTGCGGTTGTCTACTCAGTTGATACTTGGGCACGCCCATGTCATGCTGCCACCTGCCTGGCAGCAATTAATTGTAAAATGTTCCAACTTCAGATATGTTAAAAGGTGATAGTGGGAAAAGCGCCTTAGCTCTGAGGAAATATGATAATATTTGTCCTCCTCTGATAATCACACCACTGAGTTCTCTATCTTTATGGTGATTTTCTCTTTTTCCTGCCAATTGCCACAGCACATGTGGATTGATTCTATTTCTGTCATAATCATGCCTACTGCAGAATTATGAGTAGTCCCTCTGTCCAAGTGGCATACTTTTACCTCTCTGTTCTTTGAAATCACCACCTACCTCCTTCTTACCTACCTTGCTACTTTGAACACTCATTGCTGTTGTACCTGGCAGACTCTTTGGAGTAAATGGTGCTAGGAGTGCATCCTTGGAATGAAGTGCAAGCACAGCAAACATATAGGTGCTTAATGAAAAATGAGATGCTAAAATAGATGGAAGCACACAATTTGTTTTTTTTTCTTTTTTTATCAGAAATTTTTAATGTACATCATAATGTGATTCATTTTGACATGCTTTTCATTGTGACAATTTTCATATATGCAATTTGATAAACATTATTCATATAGGTTATCCCTTACCCTCCCCTATGTTTCCCCCCTCCCCCCTTCCCATCTAAGTTTCCCATCCAAGTCTTGTCTATCTTTTACTATGTAGTATTTTTCTATATGTCCTTGGGTTCCATTTCTGTTTAAGATAGGAACTTTTCCTGTAGTGGTCTTTGTTTTTATCTTGTTAGAACAATTACATGCGATTTCTAGTCCATTTATATTGACATCATTCTTATCTTCCCTCCCCCCCTTTTATTATGATCTGACCTTTGAGTAGGATTTTTCCTTCTTGTAATTTTGAGTCAGCTCCCTCATATGAGTGAGAACATGTGTTGTTTCTCTTTCTGAGCTTGTGTTCGTTCACTTAAAATAATTTTCTCTAATTCCATCCATTTTGCTGCGAATGACCCTATTTCATTTTTCTT
>VMDO01002020.1:0-32946 GCA_007922755.1 Pedetes capensis
TCAGTGGCATCATATGGTTGTGAAAGCTGGACATTGAACAAGAGAGACAGAAAAAGAATTGATGCTTTTGAATTGTGGTGCTGGAGACGTCTATTGAATATACCATGGACTGCCAAAAGAACCAACAGATCTGTCCTAGAAGAGGTACAACTAGAGTGTTCCTTGGAAGCAAAAATGGCCAAACTGCGTCTTACATATTTCGGACATGTAGTCAGGAGAGAACAATGCCTGGAGAAGGACATCATGTTTGGAAGAGTGGCAGGTCAACGGAAAAGAGGAAAACCCTCCACCAGATGGATTAGCACAGTGTCTGCAACAATGGGCTTAAACACAAATAAGATGGTTTGCCTGGCACAGAATCGGCAAGTGTTTCGATCTGCTGTACATAGGGTCGCTATGAGTCGGACTCGACTCGACGGCACCTAACAACAACAACAACAATAAGCTCAAGCCCATAAGCAGCATCAGAAAATATACATCATTTGCTGTTTTTAATGTATTGCTTTTATTTTTGTGACTAAGAAAATAATACAATTACACCGTTAAACAGTTTTTCAGAAAACATAGTAACATCAGAGTGAGAAAATAGTCATCACTCCAGGAAGTAACCAAGCTATCATGTACGACATCTATTCTGTTAGTATATTTGCTACATACTTACATAATCCCTTTTAATGACTATCTAAAATTTTAATTAAATGGACATACTATAATTTACTCTTATGGATATTTTAGGCTAATTTTTTTCTGTTACAAATAAACAGTTCTGCTATAAATACCATCAATGTACCTGTTTGTCATCTTTTCCAATTTTTTGTTGTTGTTAGATGCCATCGAATCGGGTCTGACATATAGCACCCCTATGTACAATAGAATGAAACACTCCCTGACACTGTGCCGTGCCTGCTACTATGTCAGTGCTTCTCTGCTATTCATAGGGTTTTCACTGGAGGTTGTTTAGGGATTGTTTCAGGAGTGGGCTGCTAGTCCTTCTCCCGTTTTTGTCATGCTGACGATCAAACCCAGGGCCTCGGAGAGTGCAGAGCAGCACTCCACCAACTGAGCTAAACTCTAGCCTTTCTTTTCCAATCATTTCCTTAAAATAATTCCCAGAAGTAAAAATGAGCTAAAGGCATCTTTTGAACTTTAGTTTTTAATTTGCTTGTTCTTTAAAACCATATTTTTAAACTGAAAGACATTTTTAAAAATATGTATATAATGTGTAAAACCACTTAAGATTTAGATGGTATTTAAAAGTCTAGAAATATTTTATTCTAAAAGGTAACTTTTTTCTATTCTAAGTAGCAATATTATTTTGTGATTATTCTTAGCATGTTTAAAACTTTATCCTATAATATTTTCTAAATATTTAAAAGTAAATTTTAAAGCAAAATTGCCTCTATAAGATACATTTATCTTTTTATGATGTTTTAAGATGCCTTGTTGTTTGGATAAAAACTTTTGGTTTTTTCTCATTATAAAAGTGCTATGTGCTTCTTATAGAAAAGTCATAAAATATTATCTACTAGTTTTCTACCTGCTCTGGTTGTAAGAACCTTGATACTTAAGATCATAGTTTTGATGTCACTTTTTTTTCCTCCCATTAGGTACAGTGCCTTGAGATGCGTCAGAATTATTCAGGTGCTTTGGACACTGTGAACCAGATAATTGTTAACTTTTCATCCTTCCTTCCTGCTTTTATAAAGAAAATGAAATTACAACTAGCTTTACAGGATTGGGACCAGACGGTTGAGACAGCACAAAGGTTAAGTAAAAAAAGTTGTCACAAGTCTTTTTGGATCTGGTTATAATTATGAGAAAAGAAGACAATTTGTTTTGTTTTGTGGTAAAACCTTTAAAAATCACCATAGAATTGAAGAAACACTGAAAATTCTATTGCTTTTTTTGTTTAATTTGTTGATTTTCATCAATATCTGAGTATCTGTTCTAAAATACTTAGATAAACAAAAATATCTGCCCTCATGAAGCTTATATTGAATTGAGAGGAATCATATACAAAGCAACACAAATAAGTAAATTAAGTTGTAAGTTGGGTGATTATAAGTGTTATGGAGAAATGATATAGCAGGGAAGTGAAACAGAGAGTGTTGTGGGAGCTGATGTTATAAGGTAGTCAGAAAAGACCTCACTGAGAAGGTGGCATTTAAGCAAAGACCTGAGAAAGGTAAAGGAGCAAACCATGCAGACCTTTAGGAGGAGGTGTTGCAGAAAGAAGGAAAAGCAAATGCAAAGACCTTGAAGTATAAATATACCTCATCTGATTAAGGAATGGAAGGAGTAAAATAAATGAGTAGGGGGTGAAGTCAGAGATGAAGGGAGTGAGGGACCTGGTGCTAGGTCATGAAGGGTCTTGTGGACCATTGTAAGGATATAGTTTTATTCTGGAGTGTGAAATCATTAGAGAATTTGGAACAGAGGAGTACCACAATCTGAATTATATTTTAAAGGATCAGTCTGTTGTATTAAAAACAATGTGTAGGCAAGGGAGCAAGGGCAAAAGTAGAGGCCATTTTTCAAGCTCTTGCTGTAATCTAAAACAGAAATGATAGTGACAAGGATTAGGATGGTTATTGTGAAAGTGCTTTGCGAAGTGATTAGAATCTGGATATGCTTCAACTAGGAAGACAGGAGAACAAGAATATATCAGGAAAACCCCAGGCCTCTTGTCCTGAATGACTGGAATAACAGTAGCAATAAAGATGAACTGTTGTTAAATGCCCAGAGTACCTGACAAATGTTAATGTTGTTTGGTGCCATCAAGTTGCATCTGAGTCACAGCAATCCTATGCACAACAGACAGAAACACTCCCTGACACTGTGCCGTGCCCTGGCACTAAGTCAGTGCTTCTCTGCTATTAATGGGGTTTTTAATGGCTGATTGTTCTGGGAGTGGGTTGCCATGTCCTTGTCCTGTTTTTATGGTGCTGGGGATTGAACCCAGGGCCTCAGAGCATGCAGAGCAAACCCTCTACCAACTGAGCTAAATCCCAGTCCACCGGAAAAATAGGAAGACTACTTATTCCTGAGGAATAGGTACTACTAGTATTTCCAGTTTGCAGCTGAATAAATTATGAAGCTGCTATGTATTTTATTTAGCATAAATCTGTAGATTGTTTAGGGAAAAAAATTTTTAATTGCAAATGAGAGTTGTCATATCAGGCAGCTATTGGTATAAAGCAAAGAACCATAAATCTCAGGAAATATGACAAGCATTCACCTCTCACTTTTATATGGGTTAACTATGGTCTTCTGAGCTTAGTCTGGCTTTGCTGAACTTTGCTTCAAGTTTCAGATCCAGCTGAGTAAGTAGGCGTGGCACCTCATTGCAGTAGGATCTGTTGATCTCCAAGGGTGTTCTGTAAACTCAAGCCTATAAGCAGCAGCTACTCAGAGGAAACTCTTCTTATGGTAATAGCAAAGATGCAGGAGGATAAGCAGAAATATTCAGTGCCTCTGAAATTTAGGCTTGGCACATTGCCACTTCTGCCAGCATTACATTGGCCAGTATAAGAAAAATACCCAAGCTGTAGTCAAAGAACAATAAAGGACATTAACATATGTGGGAAGAACTATTCAGGCACATGGCAGAAGGCACATAATCAGGTAGGAATGAAAAAATGCTACCAATAATTCAATGTACTACATCATTTATAAAAATCCTACTGTGTTATCCCTTCATTTCTTTTTTAAAATGACTTTGCAGTTTCCTGTGAATTTTTTTATAGTTTTATACATTTCTTCCTGTTTATACTTCTTTTTCTTTTGTTTACTTTTTTCTGGTTATTAATTAGATGTTTTCATTAATATTTTCTGATTTGTTTTTATCACATAGGCATCTATTTTTAATGTTATTAAAAAGTTTCTAGTTGGGGTCAAGAGTTCTTATGGGGAGACCAAATGTGAAGATATAGCTATAAAAAGTCTGTTGATATTGTTCATATTTGACCCATGTAGACAATTTGTGTTTCCTAGAATTTCCTTAATAAATCAGCCTGGTGAAGGTGAATTAAACTTTTAATACATCATTAACTGAAATGTTTTTTGGCAGGTTGCTGCTTCAAGATAATCAAAATGTGGAAGCACTAAGAATGCTGGCTCTTTACTATTTATGTAGGGAGGGGAATATTGAGAAGGTAAATTGCATTATATTATTTAAGTTTCCTATATTAAAGATGGGGCTGGGATTTAGCTCAGTGGGTAGAGTGCTGCGCTGCAGTCTCTGAGACCCTGAGTTCAATTCCCAGCACCGCAAAAATGGGAGAAGAGCCTGGCAATCCACTCCCAAGGGAGTCCCAAAGCACTCAGCCATTGAAAACACTATGAGGGTCGCTATGAGTCAGATACCAACTCGATGGCACCTAACAACAATAATAACAATATTAAAGATATAAATATATATAAAGATATATATATATATATATATATATATAAAGATATATATATCACACACACACATATATATAAAGATATATATATCACACACATATATAACCATGTATGTACGTACAGTACAGTCTTTTAGAATATATATTAGTTTTTAATTGCCATAGATACACTTTTACAAAGATGTTAACTTCTTCTGTCAACTAATAAAGCAAAAACATGGTGAAAATTACTTACATGACCTGGGCACTGTGGCGCACACCTATAATTCCAGCAACTGGGGAAGCTAAGGAGGATCGTTAGTTTGAGGCCAGAGGCAGCCTGTGCAACTGAACAAGACCCTGTCACAAAATAAAAAATAAATGGTGCTGGGGATGTGGCTGAGTGGTGGAACACTCGCCTAAGATGCACAAGGCCCTGGGTAAACTCACTAGTACCACACACAAAAGAACATTTTTTCTTAAATCATTAATTATAGTACATGTAGTTTTTAATATAAAACTCTCTTTTTTCCTTATTCACAATTTAAATGAGTTTGCATAAGTTAAATGGGTTAGGATGAAATCTCATTGTATATTATAATAAGTTACATCTTTTTTTGTAGTAGTGAACACATTGACTACGTACTGACTAATGGACTGCCCAAAATCCAATCTGAAGCAAATAGTCTTATAATAAATAGTGGATTTGCATTATGTTCTATGTGGTTAATTTGGTTAATATGACATGATAATGCCTAATAAGTACTTTAGTAAACACTAGAAGAATCTTACTGGGGCAATTCTTTAGTAAATTTTTCATATATATGGGACTGGAGATATAACTTGGTGATGGAATGCTTGCCTAGCATGTGTAACGCCCTGTGTTCAGTTCTCGGCAGTGGAAAAAATCATTTCCTTATAGTAACTACTTCAATGATTTTTCTATTCTAGAAAACATTTTAAATATAAATTAGTCTATACAGGCAGTTTAAGGGCTCATCTCATATTGTTTCTAAATATATTATCATTCATATCTTCCTTGTGTCAGGAACTCATTATTATGGAGAGAGCTCAGTATGTACATTAATTGAATCCTGTGGATATCTTTACCCATCCAGAGGTTTCTATTCAATAAAAAATATTAAAGAAACATTCTAGAGCTCAAGAATTCTTTATGTGTAATTATTAGTATTTTCAAAATAATTTTAGTGTGTCTTACAACAAAGGCGATTTTACTGGAAGAGAAGGAATTTGTAAAAACACAAGTCTCTTAAAATATTAGCAAATAGTACATGTTTTAGTGTGTATGTTCATGAATTTTGTTCTTTTTTCTTAGTATATTTTAAAATTAATACTGATTACTTTTGTTTTAGGCTACCACTATGCTGGAAAACTTAGGAAATGCATTGGATGCTGTGGAACCACTGAATGCTCAACTTTTTCATAAGATAACAATAGCCTTCAGCAGAACTGTAAGAGTACTTGCTATGTCCCAAACTCTTTTATCTATAACAGAGTTTAAAATTAGTCACAAAGGGTGAGGCACTAAAGAGCATATGTCCTAGGGGGAAATTATGATACGTATCTTAGTGTATGACAGAGTCCTAGAAAAGTTGGTTCAGAGGATGTATGGTTTCCATCTTTAAGAAACCTTCAGGAGCCAGGCAAGGTGGCGCACAGCTGTAATCCCAGCAGCTTGGGAGGCGGAGGCAGGAGGATCACAAGTTCCAGACCAGAGGCAGTCTGCTTAACTTAGCTAGACCCTGTCTCAAAAAGTAAAAAAATGGGCTGGGGGTGCAGCTCAGTGGTCCAGCACTTGCAAAGCATGCAGATGTGAGGCCCTGGGTTCAACTCCCAGTTCCAAAAAAAAAAGAAAAGAAAGAAAGAAACCTTCAGGGAGGCCACGTACTGTGGCACAAACCAGTAATCCCAGCTCTTCAGGGGAGGATCATGAGTTCAAGACCACAGGTAGCCTGTACAATTTAGCAACACTCCCTTTCAAAATAAATAATGTAAAAGGAGCTGGATGTGCAGCTCAATGACAAGCACTTGTTCTGCATATGAGAGGTCCTGAGTCCCACTTCCCAGTACTGGGGGTAAAAAAAGAAGCAATCAGGGAGGTTTCATGGAGGAAGGCGCACTTAAACCTTTGAAGATAGGGGAGTGCTTTCTAGGCAAAGGAAATAAAAAGTAGTTTATTGTAATCAGAGCACAGGGTTTCTAACTAGAATTGTTCTTTAGCTTTTTTTTTTTTTTTTTTTTTGGCAGTACTAGGGGCTGAATGCAGGGCCTCATGTATACTTTGCAAGCCCTCTACCACTGAGCTACAACCCCAGGCCCCCTTTTAAATTTTTTACTTTGAGGCAAGGTCTCACTAAATTACACAGGTTGCCTTTAACCTTGAACCTGCCATCCTCCTGTCTCTGCCTCCCAAGTCACAGGGATTACATGTTCTTTACTTTCATTTTTTTATAAAACTATTTCAAAACAGTTTTAAAGTGGATAATAGATTACTTGAGTGGAGGGAAAGGTTGCTATCTTATTTTTCTTATATAGTAAAGAAATGTTTTATAAGCGCTCAATAAAAGAAAATAGGAAAGGAAGTCAAAAATTGAGTAGAATCTCAAAACTAATACAATGATTGAGAGATTTGAAAAGTGAGTTGAACTAACAAACACTAAGAAAAAAGCTGCACATAAGTAAAATAATTAACAAACATAAAAATAAAAGAAAAAATTAAGGGTATTGCTAAGCTATGTAAACAAACTGAATTTTCTTATTTAAAAAATTATCAGATGTCTAAAATTAAGAGACAGGAAAATTCAAAAGTCTGCATTGAGAAAGTATTTACTTTCTTCATGTAGTTACTACCACCCTATTTTCATTCATTTTTTACTAAGCTTAATTTTTGCATTTTACTCTTTTCTTCCTTTTTTTTTTCCCCCAGTACTGGGGGTTAACCCAGGGTCTTGCTAATGCTAGGCTAGTGCTCACCACTGGTGCACCCCCAGTCCCTTTTTATTTTGTTTTATTTTATTATTATTTATTATTTCTAGACAGGGTCTTGCTATGTTGTGTGTGCTGCCTCTGCCCTTGAGCTCTTGATTCTCCTCCCTTAGCCTACCTAGTAGCTGGAATTACAGGCAGACACCAAGGTACCAGGTTAAGCATTTTACTCTTACGAGTTATTCTCTTCTAACATTGCCATTTCTTAAAATATTTTTGAAGATTTTAACAAGAGTGAATTAGGGTGTGATCTTTTAAAATATTCTCATTGATCACACAACTTGTCTTTAAGGGAAAACCAGATTCTACTTACTTAACTATGTATGTTTATTTAAAGACTTTAGTGATTTTTCTATCTAATTTGTAAAATAATGAAAATATTAGAAGTATACTTTTTAAGACAACAATTTTGTAAAGGCACTATTCATTAGGTTATATAAGTTCTGGTAGATTATAAACTCTTGGTGTGTTATCTAAATAGTCAGTAGGGAACTTTTCCTTTGATTATTAAATAACTTTATTCCTTTTTGTTCAGTTCTGTAAAGTACAAATAACATATACTATATTTAGAAAAAAATAGTCCCTCACTCTGAGACAAGTGTTTGATATCTACTCTTTTTTTCTTAGTGTGGACGTAGTCAACCCATTCTTCAAAAAATTCAAATATTACTAGAAAGAGCTTTTAGTTTAACCCCTCAGCAACCAGAAATTGCTACAGAACTTGGATACCAAATGATTTTCCAAGGAAAAGTTAAAGAGGCATGGAAATGGTATAAGACTGCCATGACACTTAATGAGACTAGTATCTCTGCAGTAACTGGTATGACAATTATTTCTATTAATGTTCTTAACACAAGTGCAAGTAATAATTGCTTTAAGTACCAGTCATTAGAGAAGAAAACATATAATTTATGTTTTTTTAAGTTAAATTTTTCTCCACTATTGGCAATAGTCAAAGCCATATATCTTTAAAATTTTTACTTCACACATCTTGAGAGAATAGATTTTTATGATGTAATTTCTATAAGTTATGAATTCTGTGAATGATTTTACAAAGGTCCAAGGCTATCCATTTTACTTTCTCTTTTTTTTCTTTTTCTATTTTTCTAATTATTGTTTTAACCTAAAATTTTCACGTATTATTATAGGAGAAAATGTTTTATTAATGTTGTTATGTTGGCTTGAAGTATACATGCCTGAATTGGTGTGAACCTTCATTTTTTTGGTCTTGTTTGGTTTTTAGGACTTATCCGGTGTCAGTTAATAGAAGGGCAATTACAAGATGCAGATCAACAACTAGAATTTTTCAGTGAATTTCAGCAGTCCATGGGGAAATCTGCGGTATAGTATTTTACCAGTTGGCAGATCACAGCTACTATTTATAAACTATGTAGTTTTAAATCAATGTTCCTATTTAGTAACGGTTCTAAAGGACTAATATACACTAACTTTAACATATAATTGCATTTGTTAATTTATTCCCATGCAAAATTATACTTTAAACATTCTTCTCAATGATCCTAAAAGTCCATCCAACCTAATATTTAAGTTTGAGTAATTGCTTATGAGTAATGCTTCATATACATTTGAAATCTAAGCAGAAATATATGGCTTTATAGTTGAATGGAATAACTTATGAAAGCTGCTTATTTTCCAGGAATTAATCTATTTACATGCAGTTCTTGCTATCAAGAAAAATAAACGACAAGAAGAAGTTATAAACTTGTTAAATGATGTCTTGGACACTCATTTTTCACACTTAGAAGATTTACCTCTTGGCATACAGTATTTTGAGAAGCTAAATCCTGATTTCTTACTAGAAGTTGTTACAGAGTATTTGAATTTCTGTCCAATGCAGGTAAGTAATTCTGGGGCTTATTTTCAAGGATGCATTTATGTTTTATAAAAGGTGCTAGTAAATTATCTTTAATGTGTCAGATTAAATTGGCATCTCAAAATGGTAATATTTGTGATTATATTAGTTGAAATGGTTTTAAATCAGAATATTTACAGGAATTACTACCACAAAGTAATGAAAGTATTGATTTCCAAACATTCATTTGTAATTTTTAATATCTTGAATTCTTCAGTTTAGAAGAAGTATTTAAAGTCATGTAATTCTAACATCCATGATGTATTTAATTCTACTTTATAACATCACCATCAAGTGCCATCTAACCTCTGGATGACCTCAGAAATGGAGTTCTTACTGTAAAGCTATGATGATTAAACTGCATTTCCTATGTTAAATCAAACTCTGCTTTTTGTTAAAAAACAACTATTTACTCATCCTCCTTCTGCTCCTTGGAGTGACAGTAAGTCTCATTACTTAGTACAAGTGAAGGATCAGTCCTCATTCAAAAAATAGGTTTTTGGATTTTGGAAATTAGATTTCATGTTCTCCTAGAAAAATTTCAGATTTTTAATCTTCTTTTTGTTGGTTTTTGTTTTATTTTTTGTGGTACTGGGGATCAAACCCAGGATCTTGCATATGTTAGGTATGTGTTCTACCAATGAACTACACCCCCAGCCTACAACCATTTTTTTTAAATGATGTAATTTTGAGAACTCTGATTATGAAGCTTAGGATAGCTTTTATTTTGTCTGTGCCTTTTACTATGCTTACAATTCCAAATATGGATTTGACTTGCAAGACCTGAAGTATACCCTTTTTCTCCTTATTCTAGTGTCCAGCTGCACTTATTTTATGTGTGTTTATATGTGAATTACATTCCATAATTGACCCTCCTTATGTTAACAGTTAACAAATATCTTGAGATCTGCTACTCATTATCCCTTTAGACTCAACTGTAGGATCCTGCGATTGTTCCTATGACATTTCATCTTCTCATGTTCATCCTATAAGCCTAGATTATCATATTCCTTTAGATCTTATCATCGATTTTACATAGAATCTTCCTATTATCTTCCATGTATTTTATCTAGCTCTGAGGCAATCATGTTGCTCTCATCCATACTTCATTGCTAAAACCAGACTTCTTAGCATTCCCCCTAACCTGTAGCCTTAGAAACTGTATTAACAAGGGACATGAAAAAAAATGACTTACTCATTTTCAAGACTTTCATAGTTATTTTTCTGACTAACCTCTTCTAGGATCATACTTGGTGATTCATACAGACTAACTGAGCTTATCTCCCCATTCATCCATTTTCAGTTGATTGGAAGTAGGAATGCATTTTTCAGAAATCATTCAGCATTTGGGATTCATTTTACAGATGTTTACAGAATACCCAAATTCCTGCTTGGAGATGGAAAAACAAAAACACCATTACCCCAAAGGCATATATTCCAGTAGGAAGAAACAAGATAATATAATTAAGAAGATTTAAGACTATATTAGAAGATAACAGAAGAAAATAATAGAATAAGATAGGGGTGATAGAAATTCTAGGTAAAGTGGTCACGCTAGGCCTTATTAAGAAAAATAAGATTTATGCAAAGACTTGAAGGGAACATGTAGAAATATATTGTTTCAGATAAATGGGCTAGTAAATGCAGAAGCCCAAAGGGACACAAGATGAGTGTGGCTGGGGCTGAGTGAGGAGGGGATCACACAGGAGACCAGACCAGGTAGGGCATAGCCATTTTTGTAGCTCCTTGACTTCAGTCTTGAGTACTATGGGGAGTCACCAGAAGGCCTCCAGCATGATTGAAGTGAGCATTTTAAAACAACAATTTAGAGATTTTTTTCTGGAATTCATGAGAATAAACTGAAGGGGAAGCAAAAAATAATCTGTTACATGGTATCTGGGTCTCTAGTCAAACTATACACCCTGTATTGCCAATAATATATTTTATCAGCATGTTATAACCTAGTCAGCATTTATAATGGAGAAATATCAGAGAGGCAGAATTGACTTTCCATCACTGTTACTAATTCTTTGAACCTTTCAAATAGATATAGGTCCCCTTTTAAATATTAGTTGAACATCTGTAACCTGAAGGATTATCTGTCTGTATATTTCTGGTTTTTTCTTCAGTTACACATGGAAATTGTTTGTAGTAAAAAGGATAATTGTTCTCAGTTGAGCATGGTGACACATGTATATAATCCCAGTGACTTGGGAGCTAGAGGCAGGAGGTTCAAGGCCAGAGACAGCCTGCATAACTTAGTGAGACTCTGTCTCAAGATAAAAAATTAAAAAAAGGGCTGACGGGGCAGCTCAGAGCTAGAGCACTTGCAAAGTATGCACAAAGGCTTTTGAGTTCAATCCCCTAGAACTGCAAAACAGAAGTAATAATAATAATAAAAGCTGAAAAAACTAAAGCAATGTTCTAGTCCTGCTTTAGTTGTCATGTTTGCTATTAATAACAGAATAAAAAGAAAGTTTGAGGGCCTATAACGTGTGAGGTGAAAGAGTAGGAAACGTGAAGTTATAAGACATTTGGCTTAGTATAATGAATAGTCTACCTTCTGATTTCTATGAGGGAAGCAAAAAAAATTGAGTCTTTAAAAACTGATTTTACAGTCTTCTGGATGTAATAAAGTAATTGAATTGAATAAATTACAAGGCAGGACTAGAATTTTAATAGTCATTGCTTTCATTCTCGAGCCTAGCAAGAAACTCTCTCAGCTCTCTTCTCTTTGAATAGTTTCTTTGATAAAATTTATGAATAGACATGCTCCTTTTGAATGTTATCAAGTTTGTAATTGTGTGATAATTTCATATTTTTCTGAAAAAAAACGTTATTTTCATAGTCTAATCATAGATTCCAATGAGATAATTTCATATTAGTTCAGTTATAGCAAAGATCATGAAATAAACAATATAAGAGAAATTTTACAAAAATATTTAGCTTGTTTAATTTTGGCTAAATACTTTTATATACTTATAACATAATCTTCTAATTTGTTTTGTTTAGCCTGCAAGTCCTGGACAACCTCTTTCTCCAGTTCTCAGACGTTGTACCTCAATCCTGGAAACTATAGTAAGAACTGTACCAGGTCTTCTGCAAGCTGTCTTCCTAATTGCAAAAGTGAAGTATTTGTCAGGTAGAGTATATCTTAAAAACTTAAAATAACTTTAGATTCTGATGTTGATAAAAACAGATATAAATAAGTTAAGCACTCCATATAGAGAGAGAATAATCACATAAAATATATATTTTGCATGTGAATAGGTACTTTTAATCTGAAACAAAATTGCAAAACCTACTATATAATCCTTGAAAAATTATTGTAACCTCTTGTGGCTTAAGTGATTTATTTGGAAAATACTGTTGTAGCACTTTTTTAAAAGTCTGTCACTTGTACTAGCAACTGGGAATAAGAATGTAGTCATTAATTTATAGTTATTGGCGTAACCAGATGCAGTGTTTGCCAGATGTTAAGCCCTTGTGAAATGTATCAATTAATTCTTATTAGTTTCTCTGAATGTTTGTATATGGTTAAAATATATAATCCTGGTTGTACATTTAGCTTCTAGAACATAGACAAATGTTTGACTTTATAGATAAAAATAGACCATCATATCGTGTGTGTGTGTGTGTGTGTGTATGTGTGTGTGTGTGTACTGTTGTTGTTGTTAGGTGCCATTGAGTCCGGTCCGACTCATAGCAACCCTCATAGGGTTTTCAATGGCTGATTGTTTCAGGATTGCCTTGGGAGTGGATTGCCACATCTTTCTCCCATTTTTGCAGTGCTAGGAATGGAACCCAGGACCTTGGAGGCTGCAGAGTGGCACTCTACCAACTGAGCTAAATCCCAGCCCCTTTTCAGCTGATTTCCTTTTGCTCTGCAAAGTGAATTGAGTTTGTAAAGTTCTCTATAGTAGGATTCTGTTTAACTTTGCTACTTTCATAGAACTGAGGAGTTTTATATATTTTGAAGATCAGAATTTTATATTCCTTTGTATAGTAATAAATATAAAAAAATTTCTTTAAAGTATGTTTTCATCAGAGCTAGAAATACAAACTCAAAGCTATTCTCATGAAGCTATTCTCATAAATACTTATTTCTAATATATAACAGAGGGGTTCTGGACTTCCATTTTAAGTGGGTTTTTTGTTTTGATTTAAAAAAAAACAAACTAATGATCTCAAAATCTCAAAAACTTGTTTCACGTCTAAAATACTCTAGTGTCTAAGTAATAATGTTCTTGTCAAAGAACTGGCCAAAGGCACAGTTCTCTCTAAGACTACCCTTACTTCAGACACCAGGCACAAAGCTGAATGTTCCCTGGGCACCTTGTACTCTTTACTGCGTAAAAATTAGGGGGTTCCTACAACCCCATCAAGTTCAATAATTTACTAAAATGTCTTCTTCTTGTTCTTAGGTGCCGTCGAGTTAGTGTCTCACTCATAGTGACCCTATGTACGACAGATGAAACACTATTGTCATGCTTTTCTCCTATTCATAGGATTTTCAGTGTTTTTTGGGAGTGAATTTCCAGGTCCTTCTCCCATACCTACAGTACCTGGTGTTCCCAGGTGGTCTCTCATCCAAGTACTAACCAAACCCGACCCTGCTTAGCTTCTGAGATATGACAAGATTGGATGCCACAGTGATACAGCTGCAGGCAGAAATCAGGAAATCACTGGACTTAAGATTATAGTTGTTTTATAGCAAAACAGCATACTAACCTAAACCAACAAAAGGAAGAGATGCTCTGGGTGACATCTGCATGGGTCCAAATGTAGAGCTTCTGTTGTCTTTTCCACAGTGAATCAGGACATATCATTTCCTAACACATCAAAGTGTGACATTTGTGGAGTATTAGAAACCAGAGAAGCTCACCATGGTTTGGTGTCTAGAGATTTTATTGAGCTTTCATTAAGTGTGCATGGATTAAATCATTGGCCACATGTTCAAACTCAGTGGTCAGCCTGTCTCTGGTTGATACCATGTTACTCATAGTCCCAACTTTCTAAACATGTAGTTCATCTTGCTGGCATGGCCAGCTTCCATCCTGAGATTTATCCTTAGAATAAATTTCTTCGCACCTACCACCAATATTAGAGGCATTCCTATTACTAGAGAAATTCCAGGATTTAGTGGCTGTCTCCCAGAAACTCATGACAAAGCACTTAGCCAAATATTTATTGCATAGTACTCTGACAAAATCAGATATGGAGGACAGTAATGTCTTCCATTTTTCTTCAAGAGAGATTGAACCACACTTTGAAAAGACTGTGATATTAATGTTTGGTTATATGATCTATTTCATCCAATAGTGTTGACCCATTTCTTATTTTTCAATATTTAGTGACCTCTGGTGGTAACCCCTCCTATTTTTCTCCTTACCCGTAAAAGAACCAAGCAGTCTGATCCCAGTTGTTCATATACTCATTTTCTTCAGTCTCTTACCTGCAAATGAATTCTTTTTCTATGTACTTTCTCTTCTTAGTCTTTGCCAATTATCTCCTTAATTCTTATCCTTCCAGAAGATTTTTCACTTGTCAATCTAAATAACAGCAGAGAGAGATTCTCCGAAGATAAAAATCTTAGAGAATAAGCAGCAGTATTGGAGTGCAAGTTATATATGTCTTTGTGGACCAAGGGCATATTGAAGTAATTGAGGCAGGAGGAAAAAGGCAAAAGAGAATACACATAATTTGTTTTGAAACAGAGGGCATTGGTTACAGAGATTTACTGCAGGAATTGGTATCAGTTCATTATTAAAAACAATTCTTGTGCATCTGGCTCCATGTCATTGTGATTCATATAGCAAGCTGCATTTTGTTGTAATCTCTTGCAGTTGTTCCTATAAGAGACAAATCGCAAATGAGACCCCTTCCAAGAGTTCGTAATAGATTTTATCATAGATACCTATGCATGAGGGCCCTCCTTCATAAACTTCTAGTTTTATTATTATTAAATTACTGTATACGCACACACACACACACACACGTACATGCAGAGAGAGAGAGGGAGGGAGGTTGAGGGAGAGCTGAAGTTTAGCTCACTTGGTAGAGTGCTGCTGTGTGTTCTCTGAGGCCTTGAGTTCAATCCCCAGCACCACAAAAATGGCAGAAGGATGTGGCAGCCCATTCCTGAAGCCATTCCAAAACAATCAGCCATTGAAAATCCTATGAAGAGCAGAAAAGCACTGACATAGTGCCAGGCATGGCACAATATGGTGGAGTGTTTCATTCTGTTGTGCGTAGGGCCACTGTGAGTCATGTCTTACTCTATAGCATCTAACACCACCACCAACATATGCAGAGAGAATGCTGGAAAGTGTACATACATCTTGAGATAAAAACTTTCCATTTTTCTTCGAAGAATGTGTTATAGGCTTGTCCTGCTAACTCTTGTCTCACGTGCACATGGATGTCATACTAGACATTGTTATTATAATACATAGATAATATCTTCTTAAAATATGTTCTACATATTTTTGACACCCTCAGTATATATATACACACACACCACACCATTGTTGTTAGTTGCTGTCAAGTCGGGTCTGACTCATAGCAACCCTATGTACAATGGAAGGACACTCTGCCATGCCCAGCAACAAGTCAGTGCTTCTCTGCTATTCATAGAGTTTTCAATGGCTTATTGTATCAAGAGTGCTTCAGGATGAACTGTCACATCCTACTCCCATTTTTGTGGTACTGGGGATAGAACCCAGGGGCACCTCAGAGAGCACAGAGTAGCACTATACCAACTGAGCTAAACCCCAGCTCCTATACACACACACACACACACACACACACTTTTGTTGCTGAGTATTTCTACAAGCAACTCTTTTGATTCTGACAACTTTCACATGCTCAAATTTATTATGCTTAGCCTTTTTATATCTTTTTGCCTGTATAGCTGCTAAGTATTGGATTACATTACAATAAAAAAGACTAACATTATTAATTATGTTTGATGGTTGATTGCCAAACCTGGCCTTGACAGTGTGGTTAGTAAGTTATTGTGCTATCTCAGGCAATTATTTGTATATTAATCCTGTCTCTGAGAAAAAAAAAATTCTGTTTCAATGGATTTCTGCTTTCAAGTTTAGCCATTAGAAACTAGGAAGCTGTGACTTCAAGCCTTAGGTTTTTTCTATTGTAACATCAAGTAAGGTTGATGAGCATAATTGAACAGAAAATAATTTAGAACCTCTTCCTCCCCCGTTCTCCTAGCAACATTGAATGGGGAGTGGGTGTACTTAAAGCCGGTTTATGAGAGGGCTAAGTGCAGATCTGTGTGGTATATAACATGATAAAGTTCTAGGGCCTAGAATTTGTGCTGATTATGCTCTGTAGGGCCTTTTTCTACTCCACTTGTTGGCCTAAGATCTATTCCACCTTCCGATCACATTACTCTTAATCATTTCCTTCTATTTCAAGATGCACAGATAAATAGCAGATGTTTTCCAAAACATTTGATATTTCAGTTGGTATTTAAAGGCATTTTAAATCTGTAACTCTTGTAGCTGAATCTTTGGCATGTATCCATATACCTTTTTTGTTATTTTACATATAATAATAAAGTTTCTGAATAAGAAAAGTTATTAGACTACCAAGGGTGCAAAAAATGTATACACATTTTAAGAAATATTATCTGTATATTACTTTTCAAAGTTGGATTATAATGGTAATCATTTTGAGTACTTCTTACTACTGTAAAAGTCAAACATGACTTGTATTCATCTTTTGTTATTGGTTATATTGAATATTACAGTTTTAATACTTGAAATGTGCATACGTTTTTTGGCACCCTCTGTATATCCTCTTCGTTAATGTGACACTACAGTATCCTAGTGATATAAATGTCTGTCTCACATAACTTATTTTAATGAATTTATAAATAAAAGTAATACAGGTACAAATGAAACCATGGCCTTATGAACAGAGGACTTTAAACATTAGAAGTATCTATAAACTAAACACTCTCTTGTCGCTCAGGTCTTCATCTCCTAGTCATCTGAAGTCTAACAGTGTACTGTTTCCCTCATTAGGTGACATTGAAGCAGCATATAATAACTTGCAACATTGCTTAGAACACAGTCCATCTTATGCAGATGCTCATCTCTTGATGGCTCAGGTTTATTTGTCTCAAGAAAAATTCAAGTTGTGTTCTCAGTCTCTTGAACTTTGTCTGAGCTATAATTTTAATGTAAGTATTCCAGATTCAAGTGGTTAAAGCATACTACCCTCCTTGAACTTAGTGAATGTTTACATATTCATCTGTTTTATATGTTAGCCTGTAATATTTTGTTAATACCCACGTTTAACTGGATGTACTTTAGATGTAATTAAAAAACTGCATGAACTTACACACACACAAAAATCTAACTAGCTGGACACAGTGGTCTGAAGTGTGCATCTAGTCCCAGCTGCTCTGGAAGCTGATGCAGGAGAATCACATGAGCCCAGGAGTTCTAGGCAAGCCTGGACAACAGAGTGAGACCCCATTTCACAAAACAAACAAAACAAACAACAACAACAACAAAATCACCTCTATGCCTATATGAATGTAGCAACAAAAGATCTAGGCTCAATGTCTGGTCTTTCTATAATCTGAGCCACAGGTTTTTTTGTTTTCTAGAAAACTTATAATAGTACTCTATTATTATAATGAGAGTTAAATGTAATAGTTAGTGTCTGCAAAAATAATATTAAACCATAGAGAATTATGCCAAATATTTTTAAGTAAAAGGATAATAACTATTAGTACCCATTTCCTTCTTGAACCTTTGTTTTTTTAGTTTTTTTTTTTTTGTTTTTAGTACTGGGGGTTGAACTCAGGGCCTCGCGCTTGCATGCTCTGCAAGTGCTGGACCACTGAGCTGCACCGTCAGCCCAATTTTTTTACTTTTTGAGACAGGGTCTTGCTAAGTTATGCAGACTCCCTCTGATCTCGAACTTGTGATCCTCCTGCCTCTGCCTCCTGAGCAGCTGGGATTACAGGCGTCTGCCACGGCACCCGGCTGAACCTTGGTTTTTAAAAACTCCTTTTTAAGATTCATCATCAAACAATGCCTACTTATTTTTGAAAGTCATTATGTGATTGGATATTATAAACACACTCTAGGACATTTTGAGTATTTTCTCTTAGTATTAGAAAGAATCTTAAGTTCAGGGGCTTCCAGAACTACTTCCAATTGTAGAAGGGCACCTCAAATTTTGCTTTGCTCCATGATATGTGGAATCCTGTTATGGGAGAACCCTTAAGTGAACTAGAGGGTCAGTTCAAAGCAACATTTGCAGAAAATATCTTCTGCTTCTTGGGAGAGTATATCTCAAGCCTGGTGGTATATCATCACCTGATGCTAGAGGGCTGTACCTGTGTAAGTTATACTCTCTCAGAGAAGAGCCCAGCATGAGTATTCACACAGTCCACCTGTGCATGTGGTGCCTCACACAGGTAGAGAACCATAGTCTTAGGAGAATGATAAGTTTTCTCATCATGAGATAGCTGCCATATCACCTCATCCCAAGTCGCCTCCTTCCCTTTGACTTCTTTCTTCACTCATTTGATCATTTTCTTATGTTTTCTGTTTGATAGCTAAAATAAACAATGAAGCTTCATTACTACATGTTTAGTAGTCTCAAAAGGTAAAGCCATTGTTTTATGAGAGTGCCCTGAAATATTTCATATTAAAAATAAAAAATGAAGGTAAGAAAGAGGAAAAACTATGTTTCTAGAAAACTTAAGAACTATATTCGTACTAAAAGTTTCATATAAAGAAATGTGCAGAATTTCTTATAATGTATTTTCTAGCCTTATAAACTTTGTTTGCATTTGCTGTTCTATAATAGGAGAAAAAATGATCAACCTCTTGTCATCCAAGTGGATGCTAAATAGTGGCAATTTTTCTGAATCTGATTTACTGTAATATGATGCATGATTAGGAAGTTAATAACAGTACAGGAACAGGCCACCTAAGTACAATCACAGATGAACTATCCTCAAGATTCCTATTATTTTAATGTTTGATGGATTCTAAATTATATGTTGATATAATATACACTTCAATAAGTATTGATGAATATTATTTTTTCAGGTGAGAGAATATCCTTTATATCATTTGATAAAAGCTCAATCACAAAAGAAAATGGGAGAAATATCAGAAGCAATTAAAACTCTGCATATGGCAATGAATTTACCAGGAATGAGGAGAATTGGAGATTCCTCAAAATCAAAACACAGAAAAACTGAAGTTGATACAAGTCATCGTTTATCCATCTTTCTTGAGTTGGTAGAGGTTCACCGTTTAAATGGAGAGCAGGTAAATTAGGTGTGATCTGAACTTTGTTATTCAAGTATAAATGCACTAATAGAAAATGAAAAAGCCAAAATTATTCCCTTGACCAAGTGGTAAAGTTTAGAAATTTTATTTTTCATTACTTTACAATATAACATGTGCTTTCTGCAAGTCCCTAAAAGTTAAATATAATTTACTCCTTGATGACTTTTAAGTCTCATTGTGCTTTTGTTGGCTACTATGAAATATAGTAGTATAATATATGATTAGTGGAAGGTAATAATACAATGCAGTTATAATCCTTTGAGTTCCTAAAAAAATTAACACACATAGGCACATATATATTTTTGTATACATATAAGTTCTAGTGGAATAAAGTGAAAGTACCAACCTAAAATTCTAATAAATGAAAAAACAAAGTTAAAAATAGAAGTGAAGTACTGTGGGTAAGGGAAGACATCAAGGGAGATGCCATTTTGTGGCACAGCCAAATCCTGTAGTAGATTTCAGGATCCATATCTGCTACCATTTTTGCTTCAGTCCATGTTAGGGAAAAAATAAAATTTGAACCTTTTGGAGTAACATGCTAGATCTTCAATGGAACAATAGGTTCAGAAAAAGGAATGAAAAGAACAGAGTATAGTGGAAGGGATGACCATGGTGAACTTGAATCCAAAAGCAGACTCAGATTATAAGAAATCAAATGATGATCAGAGGGGTGACAAGTATGATGACTACAGAGACTGTAATAAGCAAGAGAGCATGAAAGAAAGAACAATAACTGATCTGAAGATGGCTACCATCTTGTCACTGTGGAGAGCAGACTATAGGCGTGACATCAGTGATGAAAGGGAGAGCAAGACCATCATGCTGCGTAGCCTTCCCATAACCATCACAAAGATATTCCAGAGATAATTGCTCTCCTTTGAAGGCCTTTAGCCTGTGGATGTGAGGCTGACAGGAAAACCAGCATGAACCTTGCTTTTGCCTTCGTGACGTTTTATCACTTTCAGGATGCTACTGGCTGGATAAAAACCAATCAGAAAAAGTTGATGATTCAAGAAAAACACTTTATAATATATTATAGTAATCCCACACCAAAGTTTGAAGGTTGGCTTTCTAATAAGTACAGCCTTAATAATTTTAGGAAAACACTAAAATGCTTCTGATCTGGAGCAGACAAATTTGACTCTGAATGAGAAGTGCCCCCTGGAACCACAGAGTCAGGTCAGTCTGTTCTTTAATCATTCTTTGGAACATAGCTCCACACAGTCTTTTGGATTCCATCATAATAGGTGTCATTGGCTGTTAATCATATTCACCTCATAACAGACAAGCAGACTCAGCAGAACAGAAGCTTTGCATTTGTGCAGCTGTCTTCTGCAATGGATCTGATGCATCAGATTCCAGTCCTCCAACTTGTTGCTGATAAAACTGCTGGTAGTCTGGTGAGTACTGAGCATACTGGGCATACTCTCCTGGTCTGGCTGCAGATAACTATAGTCAACACTGCTTTCTTCTGCACAGGCACAGCAGTGACCCTATCTCAGTGACTCTAGTGTCTCAAAATCTCCACCTGTATAATAAGATCTTCAGTCACCTGGCTGTCTGACTGAGGAAGCACAGCCTAGCCCTAACTCAAGTACACAAGACCCAACTACTTACTTCTCTGGTTTAGTTCCCAATACCAAATGTGCCATGCCTACTTGCCAGTGCATTGAATCTTCAGGATTTTATTATGATCCTACAAAAGGGCTCTACTTTGACCCCAACTCCCAATATATAAATTCTTCCTACAGCAGTCCTTTTACTGGGACAAATGGGAGGAGATCTTCATGCCACCTGCAGAGTCTAGCTCCCACTAGGAGACGGGAGACTGAGAGTCTGTCTCCTATGCAAGAGGGAAAGGAGAAGAAAGAAAACCAGAGACCAAAAGGGCCCAACAGATCATCAAAAACACGGACCACTGGGCTAAGAGTTTAAGCAAGAAGAGAGAAGAAACCTTTAAGAGAAAAAAAAGGAGAGAATCTGCTGCAGTAGAGGCTAGCTTTGCTCTTTGAGAAGGGAGCCTTAACGGCAAGGGATCAGTTCATCTCAGAATTAGTGTGAAACAGGGAGGAGGATCCCTTCAAAAGGGGTCTGGTTGCTGTTTACAGTATAAGTGACAATGAAGAGGAACCAGTGGAGCCTTGAGAATGAGGAAGAGAAGCTAGCCAACTGAAAGAAGATGTCCTGCCTGTTCTGTCTTTGTCAGTTCCCAGGGATACCCTGATCAGGCGTCAGCATCTCCTAGACTTTAGCAAGCAAAACATTGACATTCCCAGAAGATCAAGGCTAAGAGAGCCTGAGCTAGAAGCCTTGGAGCTGAGGGAGAGATGAAATACCAAGATCAAGCCACAAAAAGATTAGAGAAGTACTCTATTCTAAAACCTCTGGAGCTCAAGTGCAAGAAGCAGTTTGATGACAGCACTGTGAATTACAATCAGCCTAGGAAACATGGCATGGGCCACAGTAATATTGGCAACAAGCTGCTGCAGGCCATGGGCTGCCAGAAAGGCTCAGACTTGAGGAGAAAGTGTGAAAGATCACAGCTCCCATAGAGGCACAAGTCCAGCTAATTGAACCTGGGCTTAGAGCCAAAAGTAGGGTATACAGGGTGTCGGATGCTGATTGCTACAAAGATACTGACCAGAAAACTCTGTTTGCCCTGTTCACGGAGGTGGAGTGAGACAGAGAGAGAGAGAAAGAGATGACAAGAAGTGAGCCCATCTCCTCCATTTGCTGTTACTATCTGTCTCTTGAAGGCTATGCCTTGTGTTGGAAATAGTTTTAGGGTGAACCATTTCATTTTGCAGCATTTTCCCTCCCACCCTAAAGGAGCTCCCTTATGTGGTTATCTAGTGAATGGCCTTCCTTTCTGCTTGAGGCCTTGTGAACAGACAAGGGAAAATGGGCTTTTTATACTTCAGAGTATGTGGTGTAATGTCATGTGGTTTACATGTGTAGCCTATGATCCCTCTGAGTTCCTGAGGGTTTGAGATGCCCTAGATGATAAGTGATACCAAAGTCACCTCTATCATTTGTCTTCATGATGTCTTTTCTTGACAAAAACCCTGTGCACATTTGTATGTTATACATATGTACAGAAGTTTGGAAGGTTTTCAGTCTAATTGCCAAATCTGGCTCATTTACAAAAGAAATACCTTGGGGAGAAAAAAAGGAAATACTTGATGAATACGTTGTCAATAAATGAGTAATTAAGCCAAACCCCAAGATGTACTTTTTTCACATTTTAACATTTCTGAAATCAAAAAGAATCTCTAAAGTTAATATAAATCTTAAATGACATTTTAGATTCATTGAGGTACACATGTGGAAGTGAGGTAAATTGTTGGTCAGGTAAGGGAATAAAGTGATCTTTTTTCCTTCTTCGTCTTCTTGTTTGTGGTGCTGGGTATCAAACCAAGAGCCTGGCGCATGCTAGGCAAATACTTTGTCACTGAGCTATATTCCTGGCCCATTGATCTGCTTCTCAATGAAGAACCAGTGTATACAGTAGGTGATTGTGAGCTGTCTTAAGGGAGTAGCCACGAACATGCCCAAGACATTAAGGTGCCTGGATTTGCATTTATTAAACTACTGACTTTCTAAATTTCAATTTCCTTAGTACAAAAAGAGGATAATATTGACTATCTTAGAAAGCTGTATGGAAATTAAATGGACTAATACAATGCTAGGTAAAAAGTATTTATTAAATTGTAGTAGCAATGACTCCTTATAGTAACTACTATTGTCTTAGTCACAAAACCACTAACAGATATTAGTGTTTAATATTCATTCTCTTTTATTAGAAAATCTTTTCTAGTATAAATTATTTAATATTTTGAAAGATTATTTTAATTTTATCTTTATAGCATGAGGCAGCAAAAGTTTTACAAGATGCCATCCATGAATTTTCTGGAACATCTGAAGAATTACGTGTTACTATTGCTAATGCAGACCTTGCTCTGGCCCAAGGAGATACTGAGCGGGCTTTAAGCATGCTTCGAAATGTTACAGCTGAACAGCCTTATTTTATAGAAGCCAAAGAAAAAATGGCAGATATTTATCTGAAGCATAGAAAAGAGAAAATGTTATATATCACTTGTTACAGGTAAATAGTTATTTCAGCCCTTTACATTTTGATATATTTACCCTCTAAAATTAATTCTCGTATTTAGTTTTTGTGTTCCTTTCACATACTTCACAGATGCTTTACTTAGTGTGATCTTGCTTCATTCTCCTACTGTCAACCACAGCCACTCTAGCCAAGTTGTTTACTCTCAAAAACTTAATTATAATGATATTTTGAAATGTGGCTTCCTCTAGATTCTCAGCCCTCCTCATCAGATATTTATTCTAGATTTCATATCTTCCTGTTTGGAAAGAGAAAGAGCAAGAGTTACATTTATTCTGATAACTTCAGAGCATTGTGTAATAGAACAATCTAGCGAATAGAGAGGCAAATTTAATACTAGGTGTGGTGGTTGTGATGAAAAAAGTTATAGGTTAATATGTACAAAACTAAGGTATAGATTAAAACTTGTCCTTACTGGAAGAGCAAAAGCTTTAACAGTTGTGTTACACTCATACCCATTGGGGTAGTTGAGAAACACAATGCACGTATACATTCATTGCTGTTCTTCTTCTCCCCAAACAAAAACATACAAGCATATACTTGTTGTTATTAGGTGCCGTCAAGTTGGTATCCGACTCATAACGACCCTATGTACAATAGATGAAACACTATTGTCAGTGCTTCTCTGCTGTTCATAGGGTTTTCAATGGTGGATTGATTTTTGGGAGTGGATTTCTGGGTCTGTCTCTCAAAGCATATGCTTGGTAACCAAAAATTAACATTTTTAGCTCTTGAGAACAAAGTAAAATGTTGGTAATGAATTCATTTTGGTTCATTTATATTATATAAATATCTAATCTCAAAAAGCCCTTCAGATTCTTTATAAGTGCTGAGTGATTCAGAGAACCGAGTTACACCTCATGTTTAGGTGCATGAACTGGAGTTTCTGGATCATGTTCTCTAAGATATTTCCAAGAGATTAGCCATGTTACTTCTAATGGTCTGAATATTTAAAAACAAGGTTGATTTATTTTGGATGCAATACTATTTAGTAGTTAAAAGCATGGATCTTTGTTTTAGACATATCTGACACATTAGCTATAGATAAACTTTTAATGTCATATCTAAAATTGGAATAATAATAATATTCTAGAGTTTTTGGACCAATTGGATGAGATACTACATGTTAAAACCTTAGCAATCCATTATTATTCAAATTTTTCAGATAAATAAGTAACAAATATTGAGGTAGAAGGATTTTATTTATTTTTTAAAGCTAGATGTGGTAGTTCATGCCTGTAATCCCAGCACTCAGAAGTCAGAGGCAGGAAGATCGCAAGTTCAAGGCTAGCTTGAGCTACATATCAAGACCTTGTCCTAAAAAAAGAAAAAAAAAAAAAAGAAAAGAAAGAAAAGATTTACATTTAACGTATGTCATCATATATCATATAATCTCTGCCATGAATATCAGAGCTCAAGTTGCATAGAAGGATAATAAAATTTATTCTATCAACAAATATTTTAGAATACTGAGAATTAATAAATTAATTAACTAATTTACCTGTACTCCTTACCTGCATTTTAGAAAATGTAAAGATGCAATGGGAAAAAAAATCTGTTTAACATAAAGAGTTGGGGTATAAGTAATGAGCAGATTTTTTTGTAAGATTACAATGTTGGCTCTATAGAAGGTACTCTGAAGATTACTGTTTAATTGAGATAAATGAGCATACATTTTATTGGTTTAGAAGAAGATATTTATATTCAACATACTAAGCAGAGTTGGTCTGATTTCCAGAGAAATGGCTGAAAGAATGCCCTGCCCTCGGTCTTGTCTTCTTCTTGGTGATGCATATATGAATATTCAAGAGGTAAAATTTTTGATGCTATGAAACTTAGATTTAAAAAAAACACAGACAAAAAATCTCTTCACGATTAGTATAACTTCCCATTAAAAGGAAGTTGGCTTTTTTGTAGTGTTTAATATTTGAGAATCCAGTCATCACAATAAAGGGGGGAATAGCTTTTACATAATTTTTTTTATTTTTATATTATTATTGTTGTTGTTAGGTGCTCTGGAGTCAGTATCCAACTTACAGCGACCCTACATACTGCAGGCAAAAACAGTATTGTTACTGCTTCTCTGCTATTTATAGAATTTTCAATGGCAAATTGCTTTTCAGGAGTGGGTTGCCAGGTCCTTCTCCTATTTTTATATTGAGATCCAATAATTCAGCACTATCATTACTTGAAATAAAGATAATACTAAGAGCCAGTTAGGAGTCTCCTTTAAACAAGGATGAAGAGAAGTATTGGCTATGATAATGACTACTAGAAATGCAAAGTCAAGAAAGTGTCTCTTTGTTCTTCTATTATTTATGTAGATTAAGAGCACAATTATCATGAGTTATTATGTAAATAACTTACATTTAACATGCTCACTATTACTTTCTGAAATTGTTAGGGTTCTTGCACCTCAATGTATAATGTAGTTATAAAGTATGCCAATTATAGAACTTAATTATAGAAATAATATCACTTGGTGGGATCCAATTAAGCAGTTTTTTATTGCTCATCTTTTGTTCCTGACAATACTAGCCTGAAGAAGCCATAGTGGCATATGAGCAAGCATTAAATCAGAACCCAAAAGATGGAACTTTGGCAAGCAAAATTGGGAAAGCACTTGTCAAAACTCACAACTATTCAAAGGTAAGTACTTCATCATTTGAAATATGTCTTTTGTATCAAACTGATTCAGACCTTGCTCTAGAGAAGTCTTTGCCAAGCACTGTTTGCATCCTTGATGGCTGTAAACTTCAAATTTGTATTCATGACATATTATTTGTATTAAAGGCTTTCTATGTGTCTCACATTCTTTTCTGCTTCAATTTGTGAAGATGGTTTGATGGTTAGAACCCTAGAATTTACTTCAAGGACCCTTTACATCTAAATCTTTGCAACCAAATCAGTTATCATTAGGTTGCTCTTCTTACATCTTTTTCATTATATAAGAAAGCATAATTTAATGTTCTTTCTGCCAAACCCCAGTTTGGGCAAGCTATGTCCTTTGAATTTCTTGTTTGTTTTTTTCTAATAGGAATAACAGGTTTTCCTTTAACTGATATATTCTTGCCCTCTTCTGGGTGATTGTTAACCATGTATACACAAGCTAGCAAAGTATATGTACACAAAAAGGTTCACTAACCTCTAAAATAAATTTGGTAAAAAAAATTTTTTTCACCAAGTACTATTCATTAGCCAATTATTGTAAGGAATGTTACTTCTCTTGTATGCTGTTTGATTCTGTAGGAAAAATGACTGACTTAACTGATGGTATGGTTATATGCCTAAAATTCTTCCTAGGTTATTTCTAGTTATGAATATAACTTAAGTCTCTGATGTATAAAATAACTGTGCTTGAATATCATTCTTCTTTCTTTTGTTTCCTAACTGAAGTGTATTTTGTTTAGGCAATCACTTATTATGAAGCTGCTCTGAAAAGTGGACAACAGAATTACCTTTGCTATGATCTGGCAGAGCTCTTATTAAAATTGAAATTGTATGAAAAAGCAGAGAAAGTTCTTCAGCATGCTCTAGCTCATGAACCTGGTATGAAAACTTTCTCATTTGAAAAAAGTAGACCTGATAAATTTAATCTATTTATTTTCATAATCATAATTACATACTCATATTCTCAGTATTTTGTGTGTGGTTGGTTATATGAATGTATCTTTATCAGAATGTGACTCTACTAAAGGAAGTTATTTTAAAATGTAATAACATTTATGAAACAATTAGATTATAGAAAGATAGTTTACGTTCAAAAATGATGTAAAGTAAGTTATCTATAAATTACAACTACCTCTGATATTTAAGCCTGCAGCTGTAGCCCTGTGGCAGCCGATCCCGTCAGATCTCGGAAGCTAAGCAGGGTCGGGCCTGGTTAGTACCTGGATGGGAGACCACCTGGGAACACCAGAAGCTGTGGGCTTGGGAGAAGGACCTGGCAACCCCCTCCCAAAAATCAATCTGCCTTTGAAAACCCTATGAACAGCAGAGAAGCACTGACAATGGTGTTTCCCGTGTTGTACAGAGGGTCACTATGAGTCGGATACCGACTCGACGTCACCTAACAACAACAACTGATATTTAAACACATTAACACTCTCATAATTTTTACCTTTGAAAAATAACAAAACTTGATTCTTTTTAAAAAATTCAAGTACTATAAAATAACAATAATGCATTAGTCACCAGTTCATTCATAATTATCTCCAAATAGATAGCTCATGATTAAATATATATTCTCCCTATGTCTTTGTGTCTGTATGTCTAAATGTATGTAGTAAATGTAATTTTCCTTTCAAAAATGTGTAATTCTTCCTGTTCTGACATTTATCCATATACAGCACATGTCAAATACAGGTTGATGTTAGTGTATTTACCTTGTATCTAATGGCATCATAATGCTTCATTAACTCCATAAGGTTTTAAATTTTCCATGTATTATTGAGCATTTAGTTTGCTTTCCCTCACTTGGATATTGTTAACATGATACAGTTAATGCGTTCATATCTTGTTCCTTAGTGTTAAGAGTTTGTTAAGAATAGGATGCTGAGTTGAAAAGTTTGTACGTTTAAAATTTCTTCAGCGTTTTCAAATTGCCCTCTTACAAGTTTGCACAAACTTACTTTTTTGAGATCTTTATTTTTTAATAAAATGTAGTGCTTGCTCATTGTCAGAATTTAAAGATTATAGAAGTGCCTTCTCCCACTTGCCAGAGGAGACTACACTGAACAATTTACATAACATCCTTAGTCTTCACACCCCCATTTCTGTGTCCTTCATGGACACACAAGGGCAGTCAGCCCCTCTGTTCCACATCTACAAATTCTACCAACCAAAGATCAAAAATACTTGGAAAAAATTTGCCTACATTGAGCATGTAGAGACATATTTTCTTGTCATTTCCTAAACAATATGGTATAACAACTACTTATATAGCATTTACAGTGTATTAGGTATTGTAAATAATCTAGGGATGATTTAAAATATATAGTTATATGCAAATATTACACTTTATAGAAGGCACTTGAACACTGGTGAATTTGGGGATTTATCAGAAGCCCTAACACCAGTTTCCCAGGGATACTGAAGATTTTTTTTCTACCTAAGTGGGTTATAGTATATATATAGTTCTGCAGTATGAATTTTTTATTTGATAACTTCTTATTGGCAAATGTAACATTTTTTTAATGTCCTACTGTATGATAGTATAATGTATCATGAGACACTCATTGATGAACATTTAGATTGGGGAAAAGTTGGAAGAATACTGAGATAAAATCTTCTGTGTATTTCCTAGAATTGAATATTACTTCATTGTTCTTTCTTAAGGATAAAAAATTCTCAGCACTATGTAGTATTAATCATAAGAAAATATAAAACCCTTATTTTAATTAGCATTTCTTTGATGACTGATGAGGTTAGTCATTTTTTATAGCCCATAATTTTTTTTGTTTTTCATGTGTCTTCTCTGTCTTTAATTGTTTAGTTATTACTAGTACTCATGCTATAGATGTTTTCTCCCAGGCTGTTTGTTCTTTACCAAATTTATTTATTGTATCTAGTAAAATTGAATGATTATCATATATCATGTCTGCCTATCTTTCTTTTTTTGGCTTCTGAATTCCTTTTTTTTTTTTTTAAAGCTTCCCTATCTTAATGTTATAAAAACCTTTCCATATATTTTTCTGCCATTTTTCCTTAAATTTTTACATTGGAAACTTTAATCCACATAGAATTTTTTTCTGTATCATCACCAGAATGGATAGCCAATTTTATTTTAGTGTCATTTTTTGAAATGCCACCTTTTTATATATAAATTCTCTTTATATAACTCTTATTATGGGAAACTTTGTTTTGTTTCACTGACTCTTCTTTTGCCAATATCATATTTACTTAAAGTATGTTTGTATCAAGTCTGCAACTGTAGCACTGTGGTGTTCAATCCCATCAGATCTCCAAAGCTAAGCAAGGTCAGGCCTGGTTAGTAGTTGGGTGGGAGACCCCCTGGGAATACCAGGTGCTGTAGGCTTGGGAGAAGGACTCAGCAACCCATTCCCAAAAAAACAATCAGCCATTGAAAACTCTATGAATAGCAGAGAAGCACTAACAATAGTGTTTCACCTGTTGTACATAGGGTTGCTATGAGTTGGACACCGACCTGATGGCATCTAACAACAACGTTTGTATCTATAATAATAGAAGCCTTCTCAAAGTTTCTTTTATCCTTTTTTTTTTTTTTTTTTTTTGCAATACTAGGAAGCTGAGCCCAGAGCCTCACACATTCTTTTCAAGTACTCTACATCTGAGCTGTACCTCCTACCCCTTTTATATGTTTTTTCTTGAGACAGGATTTTACTGAGTTATGCAGGCTACTTCTGGCCCCAAACTTGCAATCCTCTTGCCTCAGCCTTCAGAGTTACTGGTTTTGCAGGTGTGCACCACCACTCCCAGTTTGTCCTAAGTTTCTAATATTTCAAAAATGATCTTTATTTAGATTAGCTTTGATGAAGTTAATCCTTCAATCCTCCTGTGAATGCATTTATTGTCTAAAATCCTACTAGTTCCATTTTAAAAAGTATGCATGAGTCTGTCAGACCTTCCCTTGAAATACTCAAAAGGCCTAAATGTGATTATTCATTTTAAAAATGTTGTAAGGAAAGATTCAAGTATATGGTTTACTTATATTGGGTAATTTACATCTATGATTTCAATGATTTTGTTTAATAAACATATACTTGCTAAGGACACCCCATGGCATATTTAGATCCCTTCACATACATTTCATGTGTTATTTTATTAGTATTCACATTAATCTCTGGGGCAAATATAATCATTAGTCATTCCTATATTTTGAATCAGCACCCAGACACTCTATTTTCTTCATGTGTTCAGGTTTACCCAGCTGATAAATAAGAAGCACCTGGGATCTAACAAACATTTTAATATGGCTAGACCTATACTTCTGATCTGCCTCTCCAGTCTGTTCCATACAAAGTCTTCTTCACCTCATTAATAACAACTTTATCCTTCCTTGTTGTTCTTAAGAGCCAAAATCCTTGGCCTTGATTTTACCATTGCATTTAGAAAATGCTACTGAAACTACTTTCTGAGTATCCTGATTTTCAGAAACCTCCTGTGTCTCACTATTTTTACTATAATGCCCTTTGTCAAAGCCTCCAATATCAAACCCCTTCCTGGATTAGGATGGTACCTGGCTGATCCTCCTGCTTTTATCCTTAACCCCACACCCATGCTACCACCTCTCACCTCAGCAACCGCTTTAAGCCTTTCAAAAAGTGTAGGTCTAACCAGTTCTGCTCAAAGTGTCAACATTGTGTTCCATTCCTAGTCTATCCATTGTCTTCAACCCAGTCTATCACACCTTCCCTAACCATGCCTTCTCCCTGTTACACACACACAGGCTTCTAGTTGTTACTTGTGCCCACTTGAGAGCTTTTCTTACCTGTAAAATTACCACAACAAAAACTGCCTTTCGGGTTGAAATTGTAAAGAAATAACGTTTATGAACCTTTGGAACAGAACATTGCTCAGGCTGTGCACTGGATAAATGGTTGTTGTTGTGAGGTGCTATTGAGGTGAGTGTGATTCATAGTCACCTTCATAGTGTTTACAATGGCTGATTATTTGGGGATTGTTTGGAGAGTGCATTGCCACATCCTTCTCCCATTTTTGCTGTGCTGGTAATCAAACCCAGGTTGTCAGAGAATGCACTCTACCAACTGAGCTAAACCTCAGCCCATTTGATAAATGGTAGAAGAAACTTATTTATGTGCTTGTCTAGAGTTATTATATTCCCCTTAGATTACAAAATGTTTGGTACAGCACCATGTAACAGCTTTTAATTGTTTTGCATGTTAACTTAACAATGTATTAGATTTTTACACTTTAAAATAACCTAAGGTAGGTAATATTACTTTCTCTATTTATACATGAAAAGGAAGAACAGAAGATTAAATAGTTATCAAGTGGTAAAGCCTAGATTTGAAACCAGACTTATTGGCACCAAAATTAGTGCTCTTCACAATGTTACTTTATTGCTTGTCAAGAACATTTTAAAAAAAAACTGATGGCTTCAATAAACCGAAATTTTTATACCCTTACAAATGAAATTGAAATGCTAATTTGTGCTGCAAGACTGTTATCTCTAAATATTTATGTAAAAAGAACTTGTTGTTACCAGTCCTTTATATTTTCTTCCAACCAATTTTGATACTAAATCTTTTTAATTAACTAACTGAAAAAATAACTTTATTCACTAATTTCCAAAATCTTTTTAAAAGACAAGTTTTAAAGATTATAGAAAAAAATAAACATTTACTTAAGATGATTTTTTTTTTCTCTTTGAATTTCATTCTTTCCATAGTAAATGAATTGTCAGCTCTCATGGAGGATGGACGGTCTCAAGTCCTTCTCGCAAAAGTTTATAGTAAAATGGAAAGACCTGGTGATGCAATCACTTCATTACAACAGGTAGACGTGTTTGTGGATGTGGTTATGGAGTTGGGAAATGGGTGCTATAATAGGGAATGTGCCATGCATAAAAGGAAAATGATCTTTTTTGGCCCAACAGTCATAGAAAGTATTTCAAAGTAGAAATAATGATTAAATTCCTAAGGACCATACAGTTTAAATATTTGTGTGAAGTTATATTGCTTGTGGTAGAGTCAAAATTTGAGCCAATACTTTCTTCCTCAACTTACTTAGGTCCTTTTAAATTTCTCTTAGCATTCTGTGGTTTTCAGAGTATGAGTTTTACACATATTTCCTTGGATGTATTCCTAAGTAGTTGATAGTTCTGAATGATATTTTTTTCAATTTCTAATTTGTTAACAATGTTTGTAAATGATTTAAATGTTATGAACTATGCTCTCTGCATCTACCATTATGATTATGGCTTTCCTTTTGTTATGTTTTGTTTTTTTCTGCTGATATGGTATATATTGATTGTCAAATGTTAATTTATTAATTTATTTATTTTTGCGGTACTGAGGGGTTGAACCCAGGTTCTTGTATTGGAATGCTTTGCAAGTGCTATACCACTGAGCCACATTCCAACCCATTTTTTAACCTTTTATTGAGACAGGATCTCACTAAGTTACACAGGCCTACTCTGGTCTTACACTTGTAATCCTTCTGCCTCCGCCTCCTGAATTGCAGGGATTACAAGTATGAGTTCCT
>VMDO01002020.1:33046-56501 GCA_007922755.1 Pedetes capensis
TGAGAAACTGCTATTTCTGTAATGTTTGGAACAATTCAATTTTGAAATCATTGGGGCCTCAAACCTTTTTTGATAGAAAGTATTTTTAATGGATTTGACATCTTTACTGGATTTCAGAATGATTATTTTTTTTGATTTCCTCTGTTGTCAGTTTAGATGGTTATTTTTTAATCAATTTATTCATTTCATTACATTTTCAAATATATTGCCACAATTTTGTTCATTTTCTCTCCTTATCTTTTAAATGTCTGAAATTGCTATTTAAAAAGTCCTCTTTTACAGTCCTGATACTTATATTTTTACTTTCCTTCCTTTTTAATAATTATGTTTGAGGTTTATTCTTATAAATATTATCAAAGAATCAACATCTTTCTTGGCTTTAGTGTTGGTCTTTTACCTCATTTATTTATTCTATTCTCTTTGGATTTGGTTTGCTGATCTTTTTCTAGCGTTCTTCAGAGAATGCTAGGTAATAGTTTTTTAGCATTTGTTCTTATTCATGTAAACTGATAAATTTCTCTAGACACTGCTTTAGCTGTATCCCACAGGTTCATTATTATCTAGTTCAGAATATTTCATCATTTCTACTTTGATCACTTCTTTCACCCATGGATTGTTTAAAACTGCAGTGTTCAATTTCCAAGCAGTTCTGATTTTCTACTTATCTTTCTGACATCGATTTGTAGTTTAATTTCACTGTGGTCAAAGACATAAAATGATTCAGTCCTTTGAAATGTGTTGAAGTTTGTTTTATGTCCTATATTGCAATCAGTTTTAGTAAAAATTCCGTGTGGATTTGAAATAATGTGTTTCTGGCATTAGTGAGTATTCTACAAATGTCAATAAGATTAAGTTTGTCAATTGGCTTGTTCAAATTTCTTCTCTTATAGTTTGGTTTTTATTATTTGCTTGTTTGTATTCTGCATGTATAGTTTGGTATTATGAGACGTTAAAGTCCATCAGTGTTAATGTAGATTTTTCTTTCTTAGTTCTGTGTATTTTTGTTTCATTTATTTCAAAAAGATATTTTTGCTGATCCAGATTCCGAATTGTGCTGTCTTCTTAGTGAATTAACCCCTCCATAATTATAAAATGACTTTCTGTATTTCAGCTAATGTTTCTTGCTTAAAATCTCCTTTGTCTAGTATTAATATAGCTACTCCAACTTTCTTTTGTTTAGTGTTTCCATGATATATCTTTTTTTTTCTTTTTTACCCTCAACGTTTAGTGTTCTTACATTGAAGATCTGTCAGTATATAATTAATTTTCCATCTAATCTGACAGTTTTAATCATTTAATCTTTTCATTAGAATATTTTGTTTACATTCAATAATCATGGATTATGTTTGGATTTGTTTCTGTCATCTTACAATTTGTTTTCTTTTTGAATTTTCAGATTTTATGTTCCCTTTTCTTTCCTTCGTTGGCATTTTTCTGGATTGGATTATTTTTAGCCCATTTTTCTCTCTGTTCATTTGATATTTATACCTCCTTTTAGCACTTCTTTCAGTTTTATCTAGATTATAATTCATGTCCTTTTCTTATCCAAACTCATTATTCTGTCTTTGCTTTTTCATTATTATTGTCATGCATTTTAAATTACTTGTTTGAAACTTATACTGAAATACTGAGTTTAAAGAATCCTTTGTGTAATTAGCAGGTAATTATGAAATATCTAGAAATTTTATATGGAAAGGTTATTATGCATATGTATTTTTTCTAGCACCTATACTTTTATTCATTATTTTGGGATTTGTTTCATATTCCACCCATCTGCCTCATCTCCATCTTATTCATAGATATTTTAGCTATCTCAAACATATCTATATGCTACATTTAAGAGGTGTGTTTAAAAAAATACAGTGAATGTTGAAATTAAAAAATTTATTACTTACAAAAGAAGGCTTCCAGAACTACTTCAGAAAGTAACAAAAATGATGGGATAAGTGTGTTTGAAGCTGGGCATGAAGGGGTTATTTTGAGGAGGATCAATGGCAATAAACAGAAGGACTTGGCAATCCACTCCCGAGGCAATCCCGAAACAATCAGCCATTGAAAACCCTATGAGGGTGGCTAGGAGACGGACCTGACTTCGACCTGTGGCACCTAAAAACAACAACAATGGCAGAGTATCTTTTATTGTAACTGTTTTCTTTAAATATTCACCTTACTTTTATTCACATCTCATATAACTGTCATGATGAAAGATAAACATTTTACAAAAACAGTCATTGCTAGTGCACATTTCACTTGCCTATGTAGGAATCCAAAATAATCCATCAATGAAAATAAAGCAGTATTACTTCAGGAATGCTAGCTTCTCACCTGCAAGTAAAATTTTGCTAAAGATCATTCAAAAGTGACTGCAGTAGTATAAAGATAGGGAACTGCTAGAAAATCAAGTCAGATTCAGAAGAGGATGTGGAACCAGGTACATCATTGCTGATGTCAAGTGGACATTGGCCAAAAGCAGAGAATACTAAAAAGATGTCTATCTATATTTTATTGACTGTGCAAAGGCATTTGACTGTGTGGATCACAACAAATTATGGATAACATTGCAAAGAGTGGGAATACCAGAACACTTAATTATACTCATGAGGAATTTGCAAATGGACCAGGAGGCAGTCATTCAAACAGAGCAAAGAAACACTGCTTGGTTTAAAATCAGGAAAGGTGTGCATCAGAGCTGTGTCCTATCACCATACCTCTTCAGTCTGTATGCTGAGCAAATAATCTGAGAAACTGGACTTTATGAAGAACGTGACATCAGGATTGGAGGAAGATTAACAACCTGCATTATTCAGTTGACACAACTTTAGTTGGCTAAAAGTGAAGAGGATTTGAAACATTTACTGATGAAGATCAAAGAATATATCCTTCAGCATGGACTGCACCTCAACATCAAGAAAACAAAAATGCTTACAACTGGGTCAATAATTAACTTCATGATAGAGAGAAGATTGAGGTTATTCAAGATTTTTCCTTTACTTGATTCTACAGTCAATACCCACAGAAGCAACAGTCAAGAAATCAAAGACACATTGCATTGGGAAAAGCTGTTGCAAAAGATCTCTTTAGTCAGGCACAGTGGCGCACACCTGTAATCCCAGCCACTTGGGAGGCAGAGGCAGGAGGATCACAAGTTCAAGACCAGAGGTAGTCTGCATAATTTAGTGAAATCCTCTCTCAAAAAGTAAAAAAAAAAAAAATGGGCTAGAGGTGCAGCTCAGTGGTATAGCACTTGCAAAGAATGCAAGCTCAAGGCCCTGGGCTCAATCCCCAGTACTGGGGAAAAAAAAATGCCTCTTTAAAGTGTTGGAAAGTAAAGATATCACAGTGAAGATGAAGGTATGCCTGACTCATGCCATAGTATTTTCAGGTGCATCATATATTTGTGAAAGCTGGACAGTGAATAAGAAAAACAGGAGAATAGATGCTTTTGAGTTATAATGCTGGAGACAAATGTTGAATATACAGTGGATACCAAAAAGAACCAACAGATCTGTCCTAAAGGAAGTGCAGCCAGAATGCTTTGGAAGCAAGCATGACTAGACTGCATCTTATGTATTTTAGACATGTTGTCAGGAGGGACCAATCTCTGAAGAAGGACATCATGTTTGAAAGAGTGGCATGTCAATGAAAAAAAGGAAGACCTTTAACTAGGTGTACTGACACTGTCTACAACAATGGACTTGAGATAAAACAGATGGGTGCATGGCCCAGTGTCAGGGAGTGTTTTGTTCTGTTGTACATAGGGTCACTATGAATTGGACCTGACTCAACAGCACCTAACAACAATAACAAGCTTTTGCTTATGCAGAGCCCATAATTCTACTTATCTCACTTTATATTCAGAATTTATCATTCAGAATTTATCATTTATATTCAGAATTTATCCATTCCTATGGAGGTTCAAAACCTTGAGGTGGTAGTTAACACAGATGCCTGTATCATGGCCAAGCTCTTAAGGAACAGTACTAGTTTATGATTTGACAGTGATTGAATAGATGACACTGTCATTCACTTGACCCTCTGTTCCTGAAAGTGTACTGTGTGCACAAATGATTAAAAAGTTACCTAGTAAAAACAGAATCAAGAGTCACCTTTGAGTCATGTATAGGACTCAAATGCCTTTCTTCCATTACATTAGACCAGAGACATGTCACAGTGCATATCTTGCACCTAGATCCTTCTTGTTTGCATGCCAATGGACTATAATAGTGCTTATTTCCTATATTTCCATTAGCCATTACCGCTTACTCCTCTGACAACTGTATCATTTATTCTTAAACTGTTAAAACCTATCATGTTTGCAGAGCTTGTAGGGCTAGTAGATATTCTCATTTAAATGATTTTTCCTCTCTCTGCCCTGATCTATTCTGGATTTGTTTTGTACCATAATTCTGGGAAAGATAATTTTACCTCCCAAGTTCTGTGGAGGCATTTTAATGGTCTCAGAAAACCATCCATAATACTGATTTGTTTTTCAGTTTCTAGTTTCTGTTTCTGGATATAAAAGTAAAATTGATCACCTTACATGTTAATAAGCACTTACCTTGTAAATACTTTATTCATTTTAACAAAGACTTCCAGGATTTTTATGTCATTCTGTATCTATGAGCTCCAATGATATATTAGAAACAACAGGCCTCTGAGCTGTATATGTCATATATTACTATCCTTATTTTCTAAATGAAGGAGACCACAGAGAATATTTGGCAAATATTACGCAGTTGGTTGGTAGAGGAGTTTGAAGCAGAATGCAGCACTGATTATTGACCCTGTGTGCTTTCCAAGGTACCTCACCACTTGTCACCTTCTGACTTGATTTTCATGTTGCCAGAGGAGTTTTGATTTCTGCAAATAATTTACAAAACATCTTCATTATCCATCTCCTCATTCCTTTTTTTTTCTCTCTCAGATTCACCAGGGTATAACTACCCAGTCATTCTGCAAATCTCACCTTACCTCCAAGACTGAGTCAGATCTCCTATTATGTTCTCACATGGCAATCAGTGTTTCCAAGCCATAAAACTCCTCATAATTTGCTGCAATTATTTATCTATCTATCTTGTTGAAATGAGAATTTCTGTGAATGTAAGCATGATCCTAGAAATGCTTGCCTCGTAGTAGGCTATGTAATTTTTCCGTGCATTATTGCAAATCACCTCAAATTTATTGAAGGAAAGTGAATAGACCCATTTCCTATCTTTACATTTTTTTATGGGCCTGGGATCTAGGACCTGTGTGAGGCTACAGTTATGTTTTTGGCCAAGCCTGAGTTCTTACCTGGAAACTAGTCTGGGAGAGGCTCTGCCTCCAAGCTCATTCATGTGTTAGCAGACTTCATCCCCTCAATGTGGTCATAATGACGGCTCCAATTTCTGTTTTGCTGTATTCCAAAGACCAGCTGTATGGATGAGAAGACAGATATTCTTCCAGTTAGCAACCTAGTCTATATTCTTACCTTGAGGATGACCACTACCTCCTTTTAGGATATTTATGTATAGTAACCCCCATATGTCTGTCAGTTTGTTGTGCTGTGGGGACTTGTGTGTTGCTGTGATGCTGAAAGTTATGCCATCTGTATTTCAGATACCAGCAGGGCCACCCATGGTAGACAGTTTCAGCTGAGCTTCTAGACTAAGAACAGACTAGGGAAAAGGACCAGGCAGCATACTCTCAAAAATAATTAGTCATAGAAAACCCTATGAATAGCACAGAAGCATGGTCAAATATAGTGCCAGAAAATTTGCCTCCCAGGTTGGAAGGCATTCAAGAAACAACAGGGGAAGAGTTCCCTCCTCAAAGTAGAGTTGACCTTAATGATAAGAATGGAATAAAGTCCCTGGGACCTCCACTTACTGATGTGGCACAACTCAAAATGAGAAGAAACATAGTGACTGTAACTATAGGCTCAAACATAAAAAGATCATATGCATGACAGTACCGGGTAGTATTTTATTCTGTTGTACATAGGGTCGCTATGAGTCACACCTGACTTGATTGGACCTAACAAAAACAAATGTGTAGTATAGGACCATATTTATATACACAATCAGCTGGTTAACCTAATAAAGACATTTAGGTTGCTTCTAGCATTTTTGTTTTTATTTTGTTATTAATATCTTTTCTTTATTTTTACAACTAGTAGCTTAGTTTTTCATTATAGTACATGTCGTGTTTTCTTTTTTTCCTTCTAAACAATGCCCTTAATGCCTTCCTAAGAATGGAACAACTAAGTTCAACAGCCTGATTGGTTTTATGGTATAGTTATGTTTTGCTAAGGTGCCCTGAAAGTTGAAGTAACTCATATGCCATCAACAGTATACGTAAATATACTTGTTATTTGTAACCTACTAATATTTGAGTTTATTTCTATTACTATTTTATTAATAAACTTTTTAAACTTTTAATTTGGTAAGAGAGTCTAGATATCTTTTCCAAGTATTTGTTTCATGGTTACATTTCCTTTTTAGTGAGCTTCCTGTATACATCCTTATAACATGGGTAAGAGTCAGTGATTTTATAGTATCTTATTTGGAAAAATATGTTACATGCTGACTCATTAGCAAACAAGTACATGTAGTCAAGTACTCTGCCACTGAGTTGCAACAACAGGCTCTATTTTATTTTTTGTTTTGAGATAGGGTCTCACTAATTTGGACAGGCTGCCTCTGGCTTCGACCTTCCAAGTTGCTGTGGTTAACAGGTGTGCACCATGGCTCTTGGCTTCTTTGAAATCTTAGTAAGACTTTTTTTTTTGGATTAGTCTTTGTTTGAACGAATCTTCTGTAAAATTGTACTATATACGAGCTATTGAAAATTATTTGATTTCCTTTCCTTATTTTTATTTTAATTTCCTTATCCTTATTTTTTTCTAGGCCCGAGAATTACAAGCTCGAGTACTAAAACGTGTTCAAGTGGAACAGCCAGATGCAGTTCCTGCACAGAAACATTTAGCAGCTGAAATTTGTGCAGAGATTGCAAAACATTCTGTTGCTCAGCAAGACTTTGAAAAAGCAATTAAGTTTTATAGAGAGGCTCTGGTTCATTGTGAAACAGATAATAAGGTCAGTACCTTTATAAAATTTAAGCATCTTTTATTCCACGTCATCTAATTTCCTCAGAAGGAAAATTCTTGCTAGCTTATTTATATAGAAAATGTGAAAAGAAATGTAACAGAATATAGAAGCTAAAATCTTAATACTATTTCTAGAAAACTTTCAAAGTACTTATGATGCCTTAAATTGAAAACTGTAGTGGAATAAGTAATGTAAAGCAAACCTTCAAGTTCTCTATTTTTAATATTCTTTTATGTTTTAATCATCACTTATAAACAATTTCTTGGTCACAAGTATGTGGATCTAAGTGGTTCAACTCCCTTTACTAACACTGTTGTATATTTCTTTATTTCAGTTGCTAATTGGTGCTAAAGAAGTGAAAGTGACTAGAGTGACTCAATGACCCCGAGTGATGTCATGTGATAACTGATATAAATAACATTTTGTAAGGCACAACCAAACAAGTGCCTTTTTCAGTGGTGCCTCAATGAATGGAAATCATAGTTTTAACTCTATAGAGTTAAAACTCTGTTTAAACTCTGTAGTTTAAACTCTATAGAGTTTAACTCTATAGAGATTATCTGCTTGAAATTTTAATTTTACTAATGAGAAAGCAGATGTAAAATGGTTAAAGGGACTTGATTCAGTCCTGTCATACCGGTAGCTTGAACTACAAGCCAGTCTCTTCATTTTGAGATCAGCAATACCTTTTATCTATTTTTCAAGTGAATTACCACCTGTTTTTCTAGTGTTTTTGTTGTTATTGTTGTAGTTGTCTTCCAGTAGGAGAGAACATAGAGATGGGCATGCCTTTAATTTTCCTTGCCTATCATCCTTGGTATTTTTATTGTAATAACTTATGGTCAACTAAAAGTTTAATGTCATCTAAACATTTTCCTCGTTCACTCTTTATACTAAAGCCAGCTTATGACTATTCTTGTCTTTTGCTCTCTAGATAATGTTGGAACTGGCACGATTATACCTTGTCCAAAATGACCCTGATGCCTGCCTGCGACACTGTGCACTGCTTCTCCAGAGTGACCAGGATAATGAACCCGCCACCATGGTCAGTCCAAGAGACCACTGTGCTGTAAAGGGAGTTTAGTTTTACATTCCAGGTGGAAGTTTCAAATTTTGTCACATAAAACTACTCCTGGAAGATGAGACATGGCTTATGTTGGCTTGGAAAACATTTCTAACTTGAATACATTTAATCAATAAAGACCAAGAATCATTAGCATCATAAGAAGAACAACAAACTTGCATCATACCTTTAGTTGCCCTTGTTAATTTTTCTTTAGGCCTAGGGGGATCCTTGGTCAGATAGAGTTCTTGTGGTAAAGCTACAATTTGCTAAAGATTAACTTTTAAGTACTTAGCATGCTGGAAGTTTCAGGGAACTTTTGTAGTTACAAAAAAAAAATAAATCCTTCTTATATCATTTTTAGATGGTCCACTTAGAGTTTGCTTTTATTTCTCATTTTTACCTTGGTTGAAGTATTTGTCACCATTCACATGGCTCTATGGATGAGATCTTGTGAGGTTCACTCAAAATTATTATAACTGAAAAGAAATATGTAATCTCCCTTTTAAGACATGGAAAATCTCAGTAGGTTCTTTGATAATATGTATGACTCAAATTTTATTTTGCTTTTAATCTATTCATTGTTATTTTCTTCAAGTCCAGTGAAGCATGTTTCATACAGTAGCACATAGAATGTTCAATTCCCTTCAAGTTTGTTTTTGAAACCACCACTTGAAACAGATTTTTTGCTAAAAATACAATTTGGTGAACAGAACAATCTGGTTTGCATTCTTGATTAGTTTTTGTATATCTTTGCCCCCTCATTATTTATAGGCATTTTCATAATGCTGAATTTTGATTAAAAGAATGTCTTCTATAAAATATGATGGCAGTATTTTTAAAACCAACTTTGTCTTTTGTAGATGATGGCTGATCTCATGTTCAAAAAACAGGACTATGAACAAGCAGTGTTTCATTTACAACAACTTTTAGAACGCAAGCCAGGTAAATAACCAATGACTACATCTTCTTCTAATGTAAAAAGTCATCACTCTTTCTCCATTATCCTCTTTTTAGCTGGCAAATTCCTAGAAAAGCAGCAACTGATCAAATATAACTCTGTGCTGATTTGTGGCCTTGTGTAACTGAAATGCCCATAAAGAAAGTGTAACACTGCCTAGTAGTCTCACTTTAAATTATGACCATAAGCAGGTACAGTGGTGAGTGTCTATAATCTCAGCAACTTGAGAGGTGGAGGCAGAGGAGGAGTTCACATTCAAGGCCAAAGCCAGCATGGGTAATTCAGCAAGACCTTGTCTCAAGATAAAAAACTTTTAAAGAAGAGGCTTGGTGTTCAGCTCAATGATAAAGTGCATGCAAAAGTATGCACGAGGATTTCAAACCCCCTCATACTGCAAAATTAATTAATTAATTAATTAATTAAGACCAGCCCACTCCCAAAAATCAATCCATCATTGAAAACTCTATGAATAGCAGAGAAGCACTGACAATATTGTCGTGTTTTGTCTGTTGTACATAGGGTGTAGGGTCGTTATGAGTTGGACACTGACTCCACAGCACCTAACAACTGTTAAGACCACAAACCTTACTGGAGCTGACTGTATTTCTCTAATGAATTCACTCACTCCAGCTACTCTACACACTTTTTCCACTCTCCTCAAACCTCTCACACTCTTCTGTCTTCCCTATCTTCATCTAAAAATACCTACCTGCTACCTACTTAACTAAGAAAATACAAAGCAACTGTAAGAGAACTCCATTCCCTATCAACAAATCTCCCCCCGTCCCCAGTCTGTGTCCTTCCTGGGTCTATGATCCCTTGCCACTGGCTTTTCTCTGTGTGCACTGGACACCACCACCCCTCACCTGCTAAAGGGCTTGACTCCCCTGCTATTTATTCATATTCATTCTCACTCATATTCTCCCCCCCCACCTTCTCCTAATCAACATACAACCCTGCCATGATGTCTCCCTGCTTTAAATTAATCAATCAGTATTTTCCCACACCTCCTTTGCCTAAACCTGCCCTTATTTCTTACAGGCCTATGTCATTTTCTTTCCTGCCATTTATGCCTTGGATTATAGACTCTGTTTTGTCCTTTTCTTCTTCTCTGAGGTGACATTTAAAGGTAATACACATAATATTTTCATTTTACCTCAAGCTGTTCCCATTTCACAGCATTACTTTGAGAGATTGCTTTAACTTTGTTTCCTGAAAAAGCAGACCTCTTCCCTCATGCATATTTATTTCTAAGCTGTTCTTGGCAATATTGCCCTCACACATTTTAGTTTCATAACATTTGAAGAAGGTTTCTTGTGTCATATGAATTTTCTTTCACCTAAGTTTCTTTTCCAAATAGATAAGGGTTAAACTGGCTTAGTTAAACTGGCTGCTCTGGGCTGCTCATAAACAAATATAAAATTACTTTTTAGAGATTCAATATAAAAATCTTATTCTCTAACGATACCACATGGCATACAAACCCAGCTCCAAGTCTTTGTGTGGATTTTTTCTTTTTGCCTATAATGCATTTTGCCTTCCTTATTCTTTCTCTCTTTCTCAACACATAATCTAAAATATATCCCCCTTGGAGGAAAAAACATAAACAAAAAACCTACATCCCACTGCCAGCTGATGCATTAAAAAATGCCTTATGTTGCTAGGTAGGATGACCACTCATTCTGGTTTGCCCAAGACCAAAGGAGTCCTGGGTCTAAGACTTTCCATGCTGAGACAAAGTCCAGATCAAACTGAGATAAGTTGGTCACCCTAATTCTAATCCTAAATCACATTGACGTACCTCTTTATCACGCATGGTGTTTTCCTAAGGGTGTGTGTGTGTCTTCTCCATTAGACTGCAAACTTTTTAAGTTTAGGGATCATGTATTCATCTTATATCACCAATATCAGATACAATGTTGGTCACATACATGGTGTACAGTAATTGGTTTAAATGATCAATGGATGACTGCATAATACAATGTTATGTAAAAATATAAAATTTTAAGTAAATTTTTTTGGTCTGTATAACATTTTGTCTTTTATCTTGTCTGCTTTATTCCTAGTAGGACTTCACATACTTAACCACAAATCTGTTTTGTCAAATTTACTCTAAAACATATGCCTGTGCAGTGATTTTGTGTATACATTGTTGATTATCCTCAGTAGCATATCTTACACTTAGATTAAGGCCCTGTTTTAGCTTACTTCAGAAATGTCCTGTCCAATTTGTCTTAATCTAGTTAGTTGAAAATTTCTTCTTACAGTTCTAATTAATCCTCTCCTCACAGATTCTTTTCTCTCTCAAAATTTCCAAATCACCATGAGTTTTTCCCTTCCTTCACACTAATTGGGTAGCAGCTCTAGTTCTGTCTGCTTGATAGCTAAGTAGCCCACCCAGTCTATCTTCTCCTGACACACTGCTATAATTAAGATCCTTGTCACGTCTCACCTGAACTTGTGTAGTTTCTCAACTAATCTTTCAGACCCCAGGCTCTTGCTACTTTCAGCTGTCATAGGACTAATAGATCAAGGTTAATAATCAAAAGCTATTCCTTTGCTGAAATTTACGATGATGCTTCAAAGTAAAGTTAGGCTACAAACCCACAAAAACTTGGGTTCAGTTTCCAGTGTGGGCTCAATATGTTAAAATTTAGAGGGTTTAGGTTCCGTTTGGGTTATAGTTTAAACCCTATATGTGAAAAGGAGGACTTGAACTGAACTAAAGCCCAAATCCTGAATCTTTTCTGTTCCAAGTTTTTTTTTTTTTTTAATCTCAGTTTATTGGTAAGTGATGCTGGAATAGAGAGTAATACAGCATTGGCTTTTTCCTTTGTGCATCCATTACATTACTTCTGGCAACACTTTCATCAACCCACAAGGTTTATCAAGCTTTATGGCTAATATGTAGTTCAAGCATTTTCAAAAATTGTTTTGAACTCGAACCTGAATGCAAACCCAGTGAAAAATTGGGTTCTGACTCAGCTTTTAATGGTTTTTGTTGTTGTTAGTTTCTTTTGGTATCATTAACTATTTAAAAATTTAAAAATTAAAAAAAATTATTCGTGTATCTATACATTAGAATAAAATTTTAAATCCAAATCTGAACCAAACCTAGACCCTCTTAAATTTTAACGTACTGAACCCACACCCAAACCTGAACTCAATTTTTCACATGTTTGAAGCCCTGGAATAATGTCTAAGATCATTGAATGATTTTGATAATAATATGGTCCCAAATTGGGGCTGAGGTTTAGCTCAGTTGGTAGAGTGCTACTCTGCACTCTCTGAGGCCCTGGGTTTGATCCCCAGCACCACAAAAATGGGAGAAGGACCTGGCAGCCCACTCCATATACAGTCCTGAGACAATCTACCATTGAAAACCCTACGAACATTAGAGAAGCACTGACATAGTGCCAGGCATGGTACAGTGTTGAGGAGTGTTTCCTTCCATTGTACATAGGGTCACTGAATCAGACCCAACTTGACAGCACCTGACAACAATAACAACATGGTCCCAAATTATCCATCCATTCACTGTCATGTTTTTTTTCCACCTAGTACTGGGGCTTGAACCCAGGGCATCGCAAATACTGGGCATGTACTCTACCACGAAGCCCCATCCACAGCCCCCTTTTTATCTTTTTTATTTTGAGACAGGGTCTGGCTTAGTTATGCAGGATGCTTTGGCCTCAAACTTATGATCCTTCTACCTCAGCTTCTTGAGTCATTAGGATTACAAGCATGTGCCACAGTGCCGAGTTTCCATTCCTTTTTTATCCCTCTTCTTCCACTTTAATATCCATAACATCGAAGTTACCAGTGTTCTTCCTCATGCTCTCCTGTCCTTGTCTGTGCATGTGCCATCTGCCATTTGTTCATCCATTGATGGACATTTGGATTATTTCTACTTTTTGACTATTGCATATAACTGTGAAATTGACTACTGTGAAATTGAGTATACACATATGTATATGTGTTTGAGGACCTACTTTCAGTTCTCTGGCTATATTCTCAGGAGTGAGCAATATGGTATCTTCTCTTATTTTGAAAAAAGAATTAAAGATAAATTGCTTTGAAGTTGTTTTGTGTTGTTGTTTGTGTGTTTTAATTCTGGGAATTCACTTTTAAAAATTGATTGAATAGTTTGTATAAGAATTTTTACATATTACTGTGGGGTGTGGTGGCACACGCCTGTGATCCCAGCAGTTCAGGAGGCAGAGGCAGGAGGATTGCAAGTTCAAGACCAGAGGCAGTCTGTGTAACTTAGCAAGACCCTGTCTCAAAAAGTAAAAAAAAATGGGCTGGGGCCACAGCTCAGTGGTCCAGCACTTGCAGATCATGTAAGCACGAGGCCCTGGGTTCAACCCCCAGTACTGCAAAAAAAAAAAAAAAAAAGAAGTTTTACAAATTACCTACAGTGAATCCTGTGCTAACTGAAACTGAAGAGGCCAAATATCTAAGAAGCACAGCTACAGAGAAATAAATAAAATGCAAACTGTTAGTAAAATAGACTTATGTAGTCATTAAAATCGTATCTTCAAAGACTAATGGCAATTGGGAAGTATATACTATATAACGTTGAATCAAAATCAAATCCTCAATTGTCAGTCCTATTTTGTATATACATAAGCAAAGAGTAATTTTGTATAAATTTAAATATGTATAGATTTATTTTCACGTATATGAAACGAAACACTAAAATGTAGTAACCTCTAGGGTATGGGAATGAGTGTTTTTTGTGTATTTTTCCTTATTTTCTAGTGTTCATGAATTATTTTTATAGCTCTAAATGTTTATTAAATTATTTTCAATTCTTAGTATGTTACTGATAAGACAGAATTACAAGGAATTGGAAGGTGGCTTTCAAGGAATGTATTATCAGATTTTACTGGAGACCAAAAAGCTGATATAACCCTTTTTTTCCATAGAAAAAGGTGAAAGTTAAAATAGCGGGGCTAATATAATTGGGCTGCAGTATGGTAAACTAACATCTGGTATAATATGTACATATACATATTAAAGTCTGAAAATGTCTAATTGTCCCGCTCAAACATTGTCAGATACACTATTCCTAACTGCTTCCCAGCTGCAAATAGGCAATTGACTTGCCCTATGCAACCAAATCAATCCTTCTAAACTTTAGAGTCTAAATTACCTAGGTATAGACCTTTCCTAGAAGATTTTGGTCCCAGGAACAATTGAAAAATAATAACAAATGTGAATTTTTCTAGATATGCCTATTTGGAACCTTCTCTCATTGAGACCAACCCAGCCCAACCTTTATTATTTGATAGATGATCCAGTTGGCTACAAATCTCTTTAGGGAATTGTAGCCCCTACAGTTTTCCTTTGCTTAAATTTATATTGTACTTTGTTTGAAATAAGTTTTACATTAATAAAGTAGGATTATAACCATCAGAACAAAAGTTGTAAACTGATACCTATATCTGAAGTATTACTTGTTTCTAGATAATTATATGACTTTATCTCGATTAATTGATCTCCTAAGAAGATGTGGAAAACTTGAGGAAGTTCCAAGATTTCTTTCAATGACTGAGAAACATAACTCCAGAGCAAAACTGGAACCAGGATTTCAATACTGTAAAGCACTATATCTTTGGTAAATCTCTTGACAAATAAATCCTACATAATATTTTTTCACTATAGATAAAGTAAAATAAGCTTTTCTTTGTGGTAAAAACATCCACATTTTGAAATAGTTTACTATTTTTATTTACCAAGTATATTATAAAGTAGTATCAAATTTTCAGTCAGTGATTCAAATAATTTTTTTAACATCTCCCCAGGTATACTGGAGAACCAAATGATGCCCTTCGACATTTTAATAAAGCTCGGAAAGATACTGATTGGGGCCAAAATGCCCTCTATAATATGATAGAAATCTGTTTGAATCCAGACAATGAAACTATTGGAGGCGAAGTGTTTGAAAACCTGGATGGAGACCTCAGGTAGGTGGTGCCTGACACATTATTCTTTAACATACTTTTAAACACTTGTTACTAATAATCAGGAATACAAAAGAGAACTAAGTACTAGAATAACTGTTAAAAAGTCAGATGAATAAATGATAGCTAAAATACTTAAAATAACAAGATTGAGGGATGAAATGCTTTTCGGTTTCCTAAATCAGAACAGTAATTAGGAAAAGTGAACACATTCCTCCTAACTACTCTGCAGAAAATAAGATAAATTGTAGAGTTTGACAACTCTCATAAAATTTGTCCACCTGGTAATAGTAATGTATCAACAAAAGTTGTTTTATACCAGGCCATGTGTTCTATAGTTTATATGCACTATCTCACTTATTCCCAAGAATAGTATTGTGAAATAGACTCAGCTTCAGCATGTCTGTTGTGATGATTAGTCCCTTGACCAAGATAGAGCAAGATTTGGACTGAGTGTTGCCTGGCCTCAAAGCTCCTGACGTCGCTTACTGTGGTGTACTGCCGGCACACCGTTGCTTTTCCATCAAGCTCTATTTGTTGGTTCCCTTCTCCTCAGAATTGGGCACAGCTTAGTGAGGGGTATATAAGGATATAAAAGGATGGGTGGTTTATGCCTTCAAGACCATGTAATTTATGTAGGAATATAAGACAATACCTGAAACCAGTACCAACGTGCAACCCAACACACCTGGGAAAAATGGATAGGAGGAGTTCCTAGAATTGTAGAAATCCATAGGTGTCAAGGAAGATGCATGGAGGAATGGGAGAAAATTAGAGCTAGACTACTGAAAGATTAAAATGACAAATTTCAAGGTTTGGGTCACAGAGACCATTGAAGTTGTAAAGTAAGGAAATGGCCTATTTGTCTTACATTTGTTTTGCGAAGGTTGACATAACATACTGTTATAGACCTGTAAGTTACCTTAGTGGAGATCTTCAGTGAGCAGTTGAAAATATTCAACCTAGAGCTAAAGAGCAGTCACCAATGGACACAGGGACTTGGGAGACACCTGCACAGAGTGCATGGTGGTTACTGCTTGAGTAACCTCTTTGCAGGTAGTAACAAAAATCTGAGAACTGAATTTGGAGCATGCTAAAGGGATGGAAGGAGGAGGTCAGGAAAGGGTGGTCAGTGTGGTAGAAAAAAAAATCAAACCTGTACAGATACAGAAGCCAAAGAAGAGGAACTTTGGAGAAGATAGACAACAGTGTAAAATGTTTTAGGTAAGATAAAAAGCCTAAGGTCTGGTTGTAATTAGGGCTGGGATTTAGCTCAGTTGGTGGAGTGCTGCGCTGCAGTCTCTGAGGTCCCAAGTTCGATTCCGAGCACCACAAAAATGGGAGAAGGACCTGGCAATCCACTCCCACGGCAATCCCGAAACAGTCAGCCATTGAAAACCCTGTGAGGGTCACTATGAGTCGGATATCGACTCAACGGCACCTAACAACAACAACAACAATGTAAATACATTTGTTACGTGTAGATATTGTCTAGTTTTTATTTTTATTCTAGAGTAAATTATGGTTTAATTATGTTTGACTGAGGATATATTAATTTTGTTTTAAAACAGTTATACCTGTATGTCTTTCTGTATTAGAAGAGAATGAGTGACATTCTTCAGGAATTAAAAGATTAAAAGGATTACTTTTTGTTTGTTTGTTTGTTTGTTTGTTTGTGGTACTTAGACAGTGAACCTAGGGCCTTGCACATGCTTTGCAAGTGCTCTACCACTGAGCTACACCCCCAGCCCATTTTTTAATCTTTTATCTTGAGCTAAGATCTCCCTAAATTACACAGGCTGTCTCTGGCCTCAAACTCAGGATCCTCCTGCCTCTTCCTCCCTAGTTGCTGGGATCACAGGCATGCGCTACCACTTCTGGCAGAAGGATTACTTTTAAATGTGATAAAAAGAAGCCAGGGTACCCTAAAGCTCTGATTCTAATCTCAATGAATTTTAACCATGAGTAATAGACATAGTCTGCAGCTGTAGCCCTGTGGCATCTGATCCTGTCAGATCTCAGAAGCTAAGCAGGGTCGGGCCTGGTTAGTACCTGGATGGGAGACCGCCTGGGAACACCAAAAGCTGTAGGCTTGGGAGAAGGACCTGGCAACCCCCTCCCAAAAATCAATCTGCCATTGAAAACCCTATGAACAGCAGAGAAGCACTGACAATAGTGTTTCCTCTGTTGGACAGAGGGTCGCTATGAGTCGGATACCGACTCAACCGCACCTAACAACAACAACAAATAGACATAAGTGATTTATTTTTAATATATACAGTAATTCAACTGAAAAGCAAGAGTCTGTGCAATTAGCAGTGAGAACAGCGGAAAAACTCCTTAAAGAACTAAAACCTCAGACTATTCAAGGTCATATACAGCTACGCATAATGGAGAACAACTGTCTAATGGCTACCAAACAGAAATCTAACATTGAACAAGCATTAAATACCTTCAATGAAATAGCAAACTCTGAGGCAAGTAATTTTCTTTTTCAACTTTGAATATTATCTTTACATGGTAGTATAGAAATATACATTTTGATTAGTAGTTTTTCTGAATAATGACTTAATAACTTACTCTTTTAGATTAGATGAAATTAGATACATAGTTTGCCATAATCCTGTACAATGTACCTTTGTTTCTAGAGGAGATACTGTTAACAGTTTTGATATGTCATTGATCTTTACTGAAATACTGAATTCTACAGAAAGGGAAATCTCCCAAAGGGTGTAAGTTAATTTTGAAAGGAACAACTTTATCTTCTGGAGAATCTCTGTGCTGTTGATACAGCCTAGGTTAATTTATTAATTGAAAACAAACACCTGGATGCTTTGCTTACCTTTTCACTTATATATACTTGGAATTTTTCCAGCTATACATCTAGAGGTCAATACTGACAACTGATTTGTTGTTACAATCATGCAAATAATGATTTTGTTCTTTAGCAACACTGAAATATCTTCCATCAATCTTTTAATTATTATTACTGTATTTCAGCATTTTTATTCTTAGAAAATCAAAGCTTTCTTCTGTTCTCACCACATTCAAATCTATTTCCTTTTTCACTCTTGGATGCTCTGCTTTTCTTTGTCTTACATGCTATCATTAAGGAAGGAACTCTAGATAGTCAATCAGTCAGCTGTTGGTAATGCCTAGTTCTAAGCATCTTCATTGGATTTCATGTTTGTCCTTATACTCGGCAGTGCTCTAGGCAACTGAAAACTCATAATTTTGTCTCTCCGAGCATATCCAGAATTTTTCTGTTTTCTTGTGGTTCAGATGTCACAGAGGTAGCAACAAACTACCACAAAACCCCTGCAGTGGCTCCTCTGCCTCTTTCCAGGACCCTGGAGGAGATTGAGATGTCAGGGGCTCAGGGTACCTACAAATCCTGCTGAGATTTGGGTAGAGCTATCGTAGATGGTAGTTTTATTACCACTGTAAACCACTCTTGGGACAAAACAGCAAGGTAGCATTAGCAGTACCAACACCACAGAGCAGATCCCGACTGCAGACATTGAAATAATGTTCTCAGGGATTGTACCATTCTGCATTGACCTTGTACAGCACATGGATGACAGCTGCTGAATGAAAGGAAGTAGGATATGTCCGTCATGTAAGTCTAAGAAAAATGTTTAAGAACACAATGCACAGTTTCAAGTGAAGTGTCATAGCCACTGAATGTTGTGAAGTGGTATTCTATCACATAACAATGAGTTTATTTTGAGTAAATCAATTTTTCCTAACATGAAATTTGAGAGAGAAAAGCCAAAAGCAGCAAATAACATTACAGCTGTGTCCTAGAAAGACTATGCCAAATTTTAGTGTTGATAAGACTGCATTTTTTTTATCCTTACCTAAATTATTACACGATACCATCCTCATATCTGTTTACTGACTGGATTAACCAAATAATAATGGTGAATGAGCTGCAATTTCATAGGCACCATTTTTTTATCTTATATTTTTTTCCTTTTAACTCAAAGGCTGCATATATTCAATATAATGGATATTCATTAAGCAGCCAGTGGATATAAGCCATAGTAGGAATCACAGAAATAAATAATTTATAGATCCTGTTTTCAAATTTCTCATAATCTACAGAAAATGAAACAAGCATTCTGAATATAGTGACTATAATCCAAAGAAAAATGTATTATATTCTATCCTAGAATTGCAAATAAAAGTGCTATGGATGTCAGTATAAGGGAAGTTGAGAGACACTTTTATAGAACTTGGATAAATTGCATTTTCATAGGCAAGAATGGGCAAAGTATTTCCAAAGGAATAGGGTATATGAACACAGGCAAGCAGGCAGAAAACCATGGGATATATTCAAACACTGTTACTCAGAGATATATGACAGGAAGTCATGGAGGAAATTGTGCAGTAAGTCCAAGCTAAACTGTTCCCACTTACTTTCATTGCATCACCTTGAACAATAAGCTTGTTGTTATTGTTGTTAGGTGCTGTGGAGTCAGTGTCTGACTCATAGCGACCCTATGTAAATAGGCGAAACACTAGTGTATGTTTCTCTGCTATTCGTAAGGTTTTCAAAGGCTGATTGTTTTGGGGGAGTGGGTTGCCGGGTCCTTATCCCAAGCCTAAAGCACCTAGTGTTCCCAGACGGTCTCCCATCCAAGTACCAACTAGGCCCGACTATGCTTAGCTTCCAAGATCTAATGGGATCGGATGCCATAGTGGTACGACTGTAGGCAACCATAAGCATACGTAGGTTATAATACAGCAGTATTGTCTGTACCTGAATCTTGTCATCTGGAGCAACTAAGAGTGAAAGAGAGAAGCTGGCTGAGGCATAGGATGTCTGTACCAGAAAAGGACCTCATGGTCTAATACAGGAATTAGAATTCAGGTTTGCAGTTTTAGACTCTGTCCATCAGTTTACTGAAGAGCAGTCATACTTGGAAGAACTAATTCATTCTAATCAAACTCAAACTGGATAGTTTTAAAATCAAAGTCTTATTTTAGATTTGTATGAAGGGATATTCTTGTGCATGTGAGTAAGTGTGGGACCTTTTTACAGGACCCTTCTCTTAAGCATTCCTAGGACCTACCTGACAAATGCATAGCAGGCCTTCATTTTCTGTCCTCTCTTAGCCCACCTAGGGTGGGTAGGCAAGGCTTCATAAATGGTAACAATCCTCTCATATCTTCAAAGTTTACTACCAATTGCTTGTATTTGGCCCTCAAATGAATCCATTTTCCATTCCTTTTCTAGGAGCACAAATTACATGTTGGAAGTTTATTGATAGAGCCCAGAAAGTTTTATATCTCTCCTGTTTTCATCAAGCTGCATGAATTGCCCTTCTCTCTTCTAGGGTTATTACTGATTCTAACCAAGATTAATATGGGGCATTAAACATTTTATCACTGTACTCTACATTTTCTTCTTCTTTCTTTCTTCCTCCCTCCCTCCACCCCTTGTGTGTCTCTTTTTACCCCCAGTACTGGGAGGTGGAACCCATGGTTTCACACATGCCAGGCAAGTGTTCTACAACTGAGCTATACCCCACAACCACTTTCTGATTTTTTTTATTTTGAAACAAAATCTCACAAAGTTGTACAGACTGCCTCTGGTCTCAAACTTGTGATCCTTCTGCCTCAGCGTCCCTAGTAATAGTACTTTTTTTTCTATTTTTATACAAAAGCAAAATAGCCAGTCAGTCCTATTAAAAGCCAAGTTGCACTGATTGTTGGTATTGTATGGCTATGGCATCTATGTACTTACTCAATTCTTTTGACCGCACCATGCCTTACCAAGTTTCTTCATGGTAATTTTTTAAGTAATGATAGTAGTCACAGTTATCTGGGATGGAGCTAAAAATAGAATCTACAGACAAGTTCTTGAATAGTATTTACTGCTCTCTATATGTTTTTCTTTTAAGCAGAGGTTAATTATGTTATGTATCTTGTGGCCTGAAGTTTTAATTTCTTACAGAAGGATCATATTCCAGCACTCTTGGGAATGGCAACAGCTTATATGATCTTGAAACAGACTCCAAAAGCCAGAAACCAGCTAAAGCGGATTGCAAAAATGGATTGGAATCCTATTGATGCTGAGGAGTTTGAGAAGAGCTGGCTGCTCCTTGCTGATATTTATATTCAGTCAGCAAAATATGACATGGCAGAAGAACTATTAAAACGGTGCCTGCGTCATAATAGAGTAGGTGATTAGAGAGGAAAAAGTATGCTAATGAGCTATTGTCCACTCTTCTTATAGAGTGTTGGTCCGTTTTCAACAATTCTTGAGTGCTTTTTTCCTTTCCTTTTCTTTCTTTCTTTCTTTTTTTTTAATTTTATTTTCAGACAGAGTCTCACTAAATTATGCAGGCTGTTCCTGGCCTCCAACTTGCGATCCTCTTACCTCAGCTTCCCAATCCCCAAGTGGCTGGGATTATAAGTATGAGCCTCCACATCTGACTTCTCAAGTGTTTTTTCAATAGCAAATCTTTATTCTTATCACTGTCAGAAAAAAATATTAGTAATATATAAGAAGCCATTTGCCCTTGAAAGTAAGAAAAAGAAAGATTTATGCAATTCAGAATTTCAGCTGTGGTGATGCCCTGCCTACAGAATATGTTTTTGGAATGTCAGACATTTGCCAATGATTCTCAGTCTCATCCCAGAACTAATGAAAATTCAGAACATTAATTGTGGATGTCTGTCCCTCCAATTAAGAATTTGATGAATATAGTGCAGGTGCTGTCATGCACATTATTAAAATCCACTATACATAATATGTTTTTTAGAGGAAAATCTTGTCATCTCTTAATTCAGCTTAATAAAAAGCCCTTATCTGTAGGTATAAAATTGAAAACTTCAAGTCCTTTTTTTTTTGGTGTTAATCGTACAAAAGAGATGTCTCATAATGACAGTTTTTTGAAGTTAAAATTTATGCAATTATTTGCTAAGAAATAATTGTACTAAATTTAGAAACTTGAGGATACATATTTTCACAGATTCTGACCAATTACTTAAAAATTTTATTCACAATCAATCTGTTTTATTCTCTTTGAGCAAGTTAGGTTACAAGATGGATCTTTTTTTTTTTTTTTTTTTTAAGAGGAGTTATAGTTATCTAAGATACTTTCCTGGGAACTGGAAAACCTACAACATCCAGCCATTTATCAATTTGTAGACTATTCTAAATGATCAGTTGGATAAGTTTTAAGTGAAGTATCAGTTTTAAGTAAAAATGGCCTTGATAACAGAGAATACTCATTAATAAGCTTTGAAAATCTGAACTACTAAATAGTTGAATCTTATATGCCTGGTTTAGAATTAAGAAAGTTTGCATGGGAATTAAGGTTTTTATACAAACAGAATCTTAGTTTGCCAGAATACTGTCAGCAATACCTTCCATGATTGTACTTGATGGCTACTTTAAAGACTTCCTTTGGCCCTAATTGGACCTGTAGATGTTGGAAGCATGATATTCATCTAGATTTGGGGCAGGAAATTCATCTAGATGGAATTCATCTAGATTTGGGACAGGAAAACTACAAGATGACACTGTAGCATCTTGTCATACCAGATGGCAAGGAAGCTGTCAGATGGTCAGAGACATATCAGTGACTCAGGAGCCAACCTGAAGACACTCCCAGGATCCAAAGTTGGGACAGTTGAAATAACAATAGAAATGATAGCTGCAACAAGTAGAAACTCATCAAATATATTTAAATTCATGATTTCATAAAAATTTTTTAAAAAGAAAGAAAAGACCTAATTGGTCACCACTGCAGTATGCTAATGAACTATTGCTCCTAAAACTGGCATATAAACGGTAAGAATTAAGAGTTTATTCTGTCTTTTCTGTATAGACTATACTATTGTGTAACCAAGTAGTATTTTGGACAGTTGTCATTGTAGATATTTTACAGGTAATAAAAAAGAATGATAAAATATTATTTTTCAACCCTGATGAATTTATTAATGCACATGATATCACACATAAAGCGGGAAAATCAAACACTGTGTGCTTCAAGGTGGAAGAACAAAATATCTATGAGAAAGTCAAGGCTGGGGTGAGATAAGAAATATTCAGTAAGCAAGTAATAATTCCATACATTTTTTTTAAATTAAAAGAAATGAAAACATAAAAATATCAAAATATTAAATAGGGTCTAACTGTGCTATGCTCAGCTATGTTGTTGTTAGGTGCAGTCGAGTCTTGCCCAACTCATAGTGACACTCATAGGGTTTTGAATGGCTGATTGTTTCAGGATTGCCATGGGAGTAGATTGCCAGGTCCTTCTCCCATTTTTCTAGTGCTGGGAATCGAAACTGGGCCCTCAGAGACTACAGAGCAGCGCTCTGCCAAATGAGCTAAATCCCAGTCCATGCTGAGCTA